>CAEFZY010063985.1:0-23046 GCA_903066815.1 Brachyrhaphis roseni | reverse complement strand
TATATATATATATATATATATATATATATATATATCTGGAATGACATTTTTGTAGCAACAATTATGGCTGCAAGTCCTTTTGATCCGATCTGACCAGAAGATCTTCTTAATTACTATCCACGTCCTCTATATGTCCTGCAAACTCAACTTCTTAGTACGTTCTTTCAAAAAAGATTTTCTTGTTGAAACCTTTCATAAAAGGCCAGATTAGTAGATAGCAAAACTAATAGTTCTGCCACCTGAGCAGTGGATCTGTGAAACCTCTTTAAAGTCACTAAAGTCACCTAGACTGTTTCCCTTAGAGATGCTCTCTTTGCCAGCCAGTCATCAGTTTATGTGAATAGTCATATATTGGTCGATTTTTAGATGTGCCATGCTGTTTCCATTTTTTTGGATGATGGACTGAACTGTGCTCTGTATGAAAACTTGTATTAGAACCCAACCCTGCTTTATCCTTGACCTGTGTGGTATGTTCCAAGAGGCTGCTTTCAATTGTATTATAAAAATAAAAAAATAAATCTCATGCTGTAACATGAAAAATGTGAGTTAGATAAAAGTGAAAATACTTTTACATGTACTGCATTTTATCTACATGTTGTAGCTTAATCTTTCAAAAATGGTCACTTGTTCAAGCCTCACAGTGGCTGAAACATTTTCACAAATGCACTCATAAAAAGAGCTGTGAATGGAGTTCTGTGAGATACAAGGTGGTCGGGCTTGTGAAAAGAGAAGCATGAAGGTTGAGTAAACCCTACTTGACATCAGCTCTCCAATGGCAAGTAAAAAAAAAACTACAAAAAAAGTCTCAGGCTAGTAAAATGCTATTTGAATGGTTGGGTTTTAGCCTGCAGCTAGGATTGCCAGAGAATCTGCTCTTGCATTCAGTGGGAAACTCAGTCCATCACTGTGAACCCAGAAAGGATAAAAGTTCTGACTTCGATGAGCTGGGTCTTAAGAGCCCTGCGATATAACCCTGATAAAAAAGAGCCAATTTAGGGAATATGTTGCAATGTTTCAATCTGCCTTAAACTATAGAATCAAAGATGACACACTAAGAGATGAAAAATACAGAGTAAAAGTGCCTTAAGCACACTTTAAGTAGCAAAAGTTTCTGTTAATCACTAAGATTTTGTCATGATGAGTACAGAATATTTTCCTCAATGGCTTTACTTCTCCCCTGATCACTAAAACTTGAAGTATATGTTTCACAATGTGGAACTTAATTAGATGAATACTTAAAAGAACAGCAAGAAACAAGAGTTTTAGCAGTTTACAATCACATTTTGTGCAAGATTTGCATAAAATTGTAAATCAAATCAATTTGCTTCCTTTGCAATCCCCTTAAATACATCGTCAGATGGGCAGGTTTACCATGACACCAAATGAAGAGCAAAGCTCACCACCCAACCTCAGTTAATATTGAAGCTAACAATGACCTACTTCACAGGAACACCAATCGCGTGGGAACACAGGGAACTACAGATACAGAAACAGTGAAAATCTAAGACCAGGTCTCGTCGAAGATGTCAACGCTTGCCCCCCAACAGAGCCGGTGTTATCTGAAACTATGTCCAGAATATTGGAGTAAAGAAGACGGAATGATCTGTCAGAAATCATGACTTAAAGCCCATTTAAATCCAGTCAGATCAGCTTGACCATGTAGTTTGTACCAGAATGAGCAACAAAACTGAATTGACTCATTTGTGAATAATGCTGTTTGAACAACGAGATGGCATCCCCACAACATTGAGACTATATTACAAGCTCCCTCTGGATAAAGGGGATTTTTCTTTTTTGACTTGACAGCCAACCAACACCTACCCTGACATTGCTGCCCAACTATTTATTGCTCCATCCTACTATCACTCATTAAAAAGACAGATAGGGATTTAAATTTGAATTTCTGACATGGAAGGAAGTTTGCATTTTTTCCCAACTGAGAACCATTACCTCACATGTAGACGCTACAGAACATGCTGAAGGTCATGGATTGAAGACGCAAACAAAGACACTTTTTTCTGTTGCATATATGAACAGAATTGCTGGGGAAAAAAATACTTTCATATGCCAACTTTTAATGAGGGGAAGCAACAATGGTGTATTTTTATTTCCTTTCTCAAAAACCTATTTACCAACATCAGCACCTCAAACCAAGGCTCTGAAACTGACAGTAACAACTCACTGATAAAATGGGACACAACTGATCCATTTTACCTGTCTGCATGACAGCTGGCGGCCCACTCTCTCTCCCACGCTGAGTCCGTCTTGTGGGCCGAGAAATGACAAACTAACCTAATTATCTAAGCAAGTTTTGATTATGAGAGATTCTGGTTGAACAACAAGCTGCAGGATGCAGTCACTGCCATCCCTTTATGGTGCTGAAGCTGACAGCCTTGTCTCCTGGGAGAAAGTGGAAGTTACTGCTACATGTGGGGAACTGATGATGAAAATGCAATGGAAAGAATTTCAATACAGCTGTTTTACTGTCTGTACATTTGTTATAGAAAAATATCTAAAATACTGTTAAGGGTTGTAATAACATTGTTAAAAGGCTTTTCTACTATGTACTTCTTTTTAACTGTTAATGTACATTGCTTTTGGCATGTAAATACTTTCAACTTTTGTTTTCTCTGTTGTTGAAATAAAATTATTTTAACTGTTATTATTCTGTTCTACTTAGTTGTATTCTTCCAGTGAAAGACCAGTTTAATCTGTTATCTATAGCTATTGTGCTGAAGCAGTTGTTGGAGCTCTTATGACACAGTCAGCATTGAATTAGCAGTTTGGAACAACCACTGAAGTCATGCTGATATATATTTTTGGTGTCCGACCACATAGTCAGACAACATTTCACCAAAAAAGCTCCTGCAGAGGTATTCGTGCTAAGAGTAACAAAACCAGAAAAGTTCATTTTGGGTGAAAATATCATCATAATAAAACTAAGCAAGTTTCTATAGCAGGGCTTTTATAATGTCTGGTTAGTGTTGAAAGTCCCAAATGTGAACCAATAATTAGAAAAAAACACTGGAGTGAATGATAAAAAAAAAAAGAGATGCCATTATGACAGATTTTTTTTAAGCTGCTTAAAGTTGTGGAAAAACAGCTTTGTTAGTAAACTTGTTTTGCAAAATTAAGTTGTTAAAACTTATTGAGCTGGACATATTGAACGCAGAATTTTTTTCTGACCTTTACATCTAGTAGTTTACTCAACTGTGCCAGTGTCACTGTAAAAATAAATAAATAAATAAATAAAGCTGAGAGACCAGTGCTAACTCTGCACCAACTCTTAGCTGGTTCGAAGAAAAGCACTGGTGCCAATACTGTAGTTAAGTTACAGCTACTAATGTAAAGGAAATGCTAAGCTTTTTTAGGGAGGTAGAAGGGAATGTTAAACCTGAACACATATTGATGTTAATGTTAAAAAAATAAAGAAATAGTGTGATTTTTTTTCTATTTGTATTGTAACAACTCTAAAGAGATGCACAGACAAGTGTTGAGTTGGTATAGGTTATTATCTGCTTGTCTTAAGACAAAAAAGTAAAAATGGGAATGGTGAAACTAGGATACTTTTCGGGGCTACTGTAATAAATGATGTGATCTGTGTTGTTCAACAGGTTCCTTACACAGCCAAAATTCAGAATAAAGGAGAGAAAACACTCACTGAATGAGATATATCTGGTAACATAACAGTGTGGAGCTCAGCTGGCTTTAAGAATGTAAAACCAAATCAGCCTTAACTTAACACTGTAGTAGAAAAAATCCCTAATGAAATCATCTCATAATCTATTTAACAGTGATTACGGTTAGGGAAGGTAAGCAGGTATGTGAAATTAATCTTAAAAAAAAAAAAAAAAAAAAAAAAAAACATTAAGCTTTAATTGTCAGACTGTTTTTCTATGGGTTGGTTTCCTCCAATAAAAATAATGTGATTAAGGAGATTTCAAGTTTAACATTTAGATGACCTTTAGACAATTATTTGTTCAGATTTTTATCAATAATTAAATTAACAGTTGTTGACGCGGGTCTTTTTAATAACAGGAATGTTTTATCTTTGCATGAGGACCCGTGGGAGAGCAGAAGATGAGTCGGTGAAAGAAGAGAGCCAGATGAACAAAGAAGACAGTTTGAGCAATAGGATGAGATGATGAGAAACTGAAGTGAGGCAATTAATTAGGCATTAGGACCCATTATCAAGCTTTGGGGAAGCATATATAAAACATGCCTGCAAACAGAAATCCTGTATTTTGTTCACATCATGTCGCCTAAGTAAATATTATTCTGCGATAAAATGACTTTCTAAATCTTCCTATAAAAAGTTGATGCAGCTTTAACTTTCACAGATTTATAAGAATAGCACCCGCCTGTTCAAATCTCCTTTGTACTATACATAAAGCAGATGGTGCCGTCTATGCTGTTTTAAACCAGCAAGACCCAGCGGACTAAATTCATATCTCTCACATTTCTATCTTTCAGTGTAACGAAGCTTTTGCCAGCCCACATCCTGGAATGCTCTCATTACTGTACCTCGGTGCTGTTGCCAAGGGAGCCGGTGTGATATTCAATACTTCTGTTACCCATCCCTCCAACCTCATTTACACTTGACACCTGACATTTGCATAATGGCCTTGCTCTATCTCCCATCTACTGAAATCTGGGGTGGAGGTGAGGCAGATACACAGTGCGTATGTGCTAGCACGCTCCTGCTTGTTTGGTTGTGATGAGCAGGTATGCCGAGCAACACTGAGGCTGTGCATATGGGTGCGTGATTGCGTTGCAGGCAGGGGTTAAATGACTTCCTTCTTAATTTAGCTCATTAAGCCCCTGGAGAGCACAGAGTGCACCATATTGGTTGATTTGGGACGATTTGCGGAAATGCTGACAGAAACATGTAAATGAGAATGTTAATCAGGGATGCCATGACCCTCATAACTCAAAAGCAGATATCAGAGTGCCAGGAAAATTGAGGATGGATATGAATCTTTGTCCTTTTCACGATGTAAGAATTGGGACACTGGTTGGCTGTTCTGAAAATGTCACATTGCCCCAAATAGCTCAGTACTCTGAAAACATTTGGATTAAATCTGAGCACTGTAGAAATACCAGAAAGGTTTTTGTTTGTTTTTTTATTTAAGTATGAACTTCATTTTATTTCTTTTTCTCTGCTCACTGGAAAATTATAAGTAGCCATTTATTAAGACTGCCTTCAGATTAGAACCAAAAGCTGCTATGATAGATTAAAAAAAGACTCAATATGCCAAAGGCACCAAAAGCAAGCAGGCAAAAAATAAACTTCTGTTCAAAACAGAAAATTATCTAACTTTCTAGATATTACTTCAGAGAATAACATTAAACACATTTTTTTTCAAACAACTGTATTAAGATTTTTGCACAGCATATTTACAGTTATGGCTGCTGTAAAGGAAGACTCGTGACAAATGGATAACCAATTTCATCACCCACACACTGAGCTAAAAGAAAAGAAGGTCCAGTGATCATTTACATGCATAACCTTTTTTTAAATGTAAGCTGTAATGCAGCCTGTTTAACACTTGATATTCAGCATAAAAGCCATGAGATAAAATAGTAAAACTTCAAAACCATACAAGCAGTATTAATGATACAATTTTAAAACTTGTGATAATATTTTTGCTTGGAAAAAATACTTAACTTTGGGGTAAAGAAAAAAAACCCCAAAAGTATCATTTTTAGGTTTTACTGTACACCTATGCTATAAAGACTGGGTTGTTCTGACAAGAAAGCCCACGTTTGGTCGTGCGTTGCATTTTGAGAATACAAACATATTTTGAATTTTCCAGTGTTGAAAAGGTCTAACACATCTGCAAATGCAATCCCCTCCTAAATCTCCCCTCACTACAATCCCACGTAGATGAAAATGTTCAAAAACACAGCAGAACCTCTCTCCTACAGCTATTATCTTAGCATATTCTCCAAATAACAGGGACAGAATATGCTTCTTATAAAGTACCAATTTGTCGCAAATGTTATACTGTACATGTGGGGCCCCCCTCCTCCACATATCCCTTATTATATTATTATTCTCCCCCATATCCCTTCAAGCCAGAAAGCTGGTAAACTGGAGCTGAGTGAAATGTCGTACTTAGCAAATTGCATTTGAAACCAAGGGGGAATAAATACTACAGATAAAGACTGCTCTAATGTGCTCGGATCCATTAGAAATCTCATATTCACACATAGCAGAAATCACATTACAAGATGCCCCTAATGTTATTTCTCAGGGTTTTTCCTGTAGACTCTTCTGCAAGGCTGAGACACTAACACCAAACAAAATGGATTTTTGCTGGGGCTTTTTTCTTCTTTTTCCCCTCACCTCTCTTCTGTTGTTCATTCCCTTTTATAGTTTGTTCTGGTAGAAATCCCACTAAAGTCATTACTGCTATAGATGCTTGTTCTGCTTTGTGTGGATGTAATAAATCAAGAAAAAACTGTTTTTGTTGTGATGAGACCCCCCGCCTCCCACCACATACTCGGCACAGAGCTGTTTCCTCCACTGGTGAACTATTTCTTTATTAAGCAACAATGTTAAAGCAATTAAATCAATCCGGGCACAGGGTAGCATTTTTTTCCCCCACAAAGAAAAAAATGTTGCAAAACATTGTTTATTTTTAACATGTCATGAGGAATATTCATTTATAAAAGTAAAAAAATAAAAATAACCCACCCCAGAACAAAAACACTTTTAAAATTTCCGGAAAGCATGTAGGAAAATGTGTAATGTTGAAACATTGGAAACAAGAAAAACTTTTTCTTATATATGTATAAAAATCTGGATTTGTTTTATTTGGCTGGGAATTAGGTCTAAGCCAAAGGTGAGGGAATTATAAAGTGTTAAGAATACCAGTAAACATTGCCAGAAAATCATCCTTATTATGCTATAAACCTGAAGTTGAATGTACAATGTTTTTATATTCACCTAATATTTGAATATGAATCGCACTGGTTTGACTTTTAAAGCTCCTTGGATTGGGTTTCATTGAGAATTGGCGCTGCATAAATAAGCTGAACAGAAACTGTATATTTTTCTTATGAGTACAATACAATTAAAGAAACAAATTACAGTAAAAAACTCAAAACATTACATCTTTTTTGTTATCTCATTCACTTGTATAACAAATGTGTGTTATACAAGTGAAATGTCGATTCTAAATTAGTAAGTGTGAATGCTATTTAGAGTTTGTCTATTTAGCCACAAATATACTGAATGCTGCAGTTAGCTGATACCATCTATCTTTGAAAATAATTAACCATCCACATAGATAGATTTACTTATATAACCACCAATTAGGAAGTAAATAATCCTTTCAGAGGGAGTTGGGAGAATTTTAATGAGGTTTAATGACTTGTTGATTGGTTGGTGGGTTTTGTTTAGAGAGGTACACAGAGCAGATGGGCTGGAGAGAGCTTAAACACAAAATGCCTTCATATTATTCTTCCATCATCCATACGCCTTTAATACTTGGAGAATATTATGCTTTACAATACCAGAGCAGGCAAATGTGTGTGTGTGAAAGCTGCACAGTGGGTCGAGGCATGTGTGCATGTATGCTTATCTGGAGCTCCGTTCAGCAATCAACCAATACCCCCCCTCCCCACTTCAACACACACCCACGCACACACAGGGCTACTTCACAAGCCCAGGCCTCAGACAGGGTGAGCAGATCAATCAATTACATCTCTGCTCCAGCAATCAAACAAGGTTATTATCAGGCAGCAGCTCACTGACCTGGAAAGGCCTGGCCAATCAAAGGCTGCTGTGATGTGGGGGCTGGCACTCGCTCATGTGACAGTAACACAGAGTGGCAGGTCATGTTGTCAAAGGAAAGAAAGATGGGAAAAGGAAAGACGGGCAACGGAGGCTGAATTCAAAGGGAAGGAACACAAGGACGTGCGAGAGACGATAACAAAAGAATTTCTGTAAATCACCTCATCTCTTGCAGTAGAAGCTGTGCTGCAGAGTTGCCGTGTATCATTTCTCTAGATTTCAGTGTTTTTAATGAGAGGTAGAGTACTGTCATGCTTCTCATCTTTGTAAGGTTAGATCGTACATCAGAAAAATGAAGGAAATGGCAGAAAAGGTAGACAGAGGTTTGACAAAAACATTTTCCTGTGCTTCTCTGTGGCTCAGTAATTCTCTTGGCTGCGGCTCCCACTGGCATTCATTCGAAGAGCATTAAGGGCATTCTGTCCTCCCACTTCTGTCCTTTCATAGTTTCAGGTCGGAGGAAGAGTATTAGGCTTGATTAATGTAGAATACAAGAAATAAGGACCTTCCATTTCATACAATTTCCTTTTGGTAACAAATTATCCTGTTACACAGATTACTAAAATCTCCAAAAAACTTAATCCCCTTTAAAAGCAGCCACCAGGAGCCAATAAGGCACTATGGGAAATGACACTGAAGCGAACAGCATTATGTTGGGTTACCATTTGTCCAAGCACAATTTCAACCTCTAATCTGACCAGTCAACTATTCCCAGCATCCACTATTCTTCCCCACGTAAACCTTCAAACCTCCCGGAACCTATAAGCCGACTTCATAAGAAGTCCACTGCTGAGGCTAGACCCCCTTAAGCTACGACTGACGACTCTCTGCTTAAGGTGTCTGTTGGACCCGTTGCCCAGGGAACCCAGTCTGATTCCATTATGGGATAGATAAACACAATCAATGAGTTTATCCACCTTCAATACCCAGAGAAAAGACCCCCACAATGATGGATCTAATCTCTTGCACAATATCTAGTGTTTAGGGGTGTGTGTGCGTGTGTGTGTGTGTGAACGTGCTAGAGTTTAGATATACAATATGCCATACCCATAGTGTTTATGTGAATCTCCATGCAGGATTGTGCCAGTAAGACAGGAGAAGTGGAAGAACTCTGCAGCTCACAAGAAAGTGGCTGAAGCTGCACTTTTGAAAGTGATAAAAACCAGTGCTAGTACGTACATCATGGTGGAAGATGGACCTGAAAACCCTAAAAGATTTAACATATAGTGTAAATCGTGAGCAGCAGGAACAGTTGGCATGTTCATGCCAAAATTGTATTGTGTGTCGTAGTCAAATCAAAGATTTCATTTCAAATTCAAGACAGTGGACATGGGGCCACAGCCGACCATTAAAAGCTAAAATCCGCAAATACTTCAATGTGCACAGCGGAAAGCATCTTAGTACTACTTCCGCCCATACAGCCAATCAGCGCCAAAGATGGCACTCCTTGACTGGCTGCTTTCCAAGTGGCATCCATTAGGGAGTCAAGCAGCATTGCATATAGGTATCTCTGTTTCTCAAGCCACAATTTCTTTCGAATATCTTACATATGCTTTACAGACAAGTTTGCAAATCTGAATAATTTGGAGTGATGTTCCACAAAAAAAAAGTGAAAAGGTGAAATAGCAGATACTGATCTGCACTAGTCCACTGTAATTTAATCTCTGTGACTTTTTAATCCTACCCTTAATGTAGACTGTTCATCTTTAAGTTATTTACTCCACTATTTAAGATCCATTGATCCATTGTTATTTAACTCCCTCACACACCCACAAATTAGGCTATTTGTTGGATTTAACAGTGATTCACAGGGTTAAATATAAAACACAATGACAGTTCTTGGTATTTCAACATATAATTTAGCATGAGATGGGCTTTGTAAGTAAATATTATTTATTAAGTTATGAACACAATGATATCCTTGAGTAAAATACCATAGTTTTCATTCAATATTTGGGTATTTATTGATGGATCTTTCATATGTGAATTAAACATAAAGCTGAAAACTGATCAAATGAAATGTTCCAATAGTGAGGAGCCTCCCAAGATATCAACGAAAGACAATGACTATATCGTTAGCCTTTTATGGGTGAACCAGGGTTGGACGAAAAGAAAATTGTAAATGTTTGTTTCTCTGCAGACTTTCTGTTGCCTTGTTGTTCTTATCCCTTCATTCTGCTTTTCTTTCCATCATCTTTGCTGCTTTATTTCTGTGTATCCCTCTTCAACCTTTCCAGGGTAAAACCCACCCTTTCTTGAATCTGCACTACGGTTTTAAGAGTTGCTGGTAAGAAAAAAAAAAAAAGACACAGAGAGAGAGAGAGAAATAGGAAGTGCTGTTTACTGAGAAAAATCGTCAGAGCGAGTGAGAAAAGATTAGAAGAGAGAGCAAGGGCTGGCCGAGCAAAGCTTTATGTGCACGTATGTGTGAGCAGGACTTAAGGCTAGGCCATCCAGGCTGCATTTTAATAGCCTACATACAGACATCTCTCAGAGGTTGATGACAGATGTTGAGGGAAAATGTGTCCTGCATTAGTAATTAAAAGGCACTAGTCTGAAATGAAAACAGAGACCCAACAACAAACAACTTAGGCATTCCAGCTTCACTGCAGAAAGCACTTTTATGTTTGAGGTTAGTGATGCAGAGAGAGCCGCAGATAAACTATTAAATTACAAATTTATTTCAAAAATGTGTTTTAATCTCCTAAAATATTCTGTTATGGAATACATTTACAGATTTCTATTGGATTGCTGTACTTTATTGACCCTTACCGCAGGAGTTGGCTTTTACGATATATATTGTGCCGCAAGCTATCGGTAGGATAAGTGCCTAATTGTCAGATTAAATGCAAAAGTTAACATTTGTCATGTAGCCTGGAACACATTCAGCAGACGCTCACATAACTTGTCTACTTGTGACTGATGTCTAAACCAGCTGGCCGCTATATTAGGTACGCCAGTTCAATTGCTTTTTAAAAACAGATAGTGACACCAGTTTAATGGATTTAGACTCTGACTTGTGATGAAGAGGACTTTCTGTAGCAAGGAGTTTACATGTTCTCTCTGTGCATGTGTGGGTTCTCTCTGAGTACTCTGGCTTCGTCATACAGTCCACAAAGCATAACTATTAGAATACTTGGTTTCTCTCCTTAGGTAGGTGTGTGTGTGGGTGTGTGGGGGGGTGTGTGTGGGTGTGTGTGTGTGTGTGTGTGACACACTAGTTGTGAATGCCGGTGCTTGCAACTTGTGCTGAATATAATCTCACCTTGAAGCAGTTGGGTTACGGCAGAACAGCGATCGACATTCCTGTCAGCTACAAACAGGAAACTGAGGCCACAATTTGCACAGGCTCACCCAAATTGGACAGTAATAGAATAGGAAATATGCCATGTCTGGCAAGTCTTGATTTCAGCTGCAACATTGAGTTAGCAGGGTCATTGTTTAAACACGTCTCTGTCCGTGTCCATCTCTTCTTAGGAATATTTTATCCAACATTTGATGGGTAAACCCAGCTGAAGAATTCATCATGTCACAAAACTCAATCTCAAACTCTTTTAATCTTCAGGAATTCACTGTACTCCAATGGCCCTCTCAGTCATCAGATCTCAAACCAATAAATACCTTTGGAATGTGAAAGAACAGGAGATTTGCATCATAGATGTGCTGGACCAATCCACAGCAACAGCATGATGAAACACCATGCAGTTGCACATACTTGGGGTTATGTCAAAACCAGTGACGTGCGGTGAGGTTCATAGCTGACTTAATCATAATCATATTTACAAATATAGACCCCCTGCATGTTATTGTTAACATAAGGAAATTCCAGGCATGCGGACAACGTTGGAGGGCAAAAAGGCTATTCTTAAACATGTCATGCATAGCCGCGCTGCCGCCGTAGAATAATTCTATTAACTCAATTAAACTTCTGAGATATAGATATTAATTTCGTGCTGTGTTTCACAGCAAAGGAAAAACCGTTAAAGCACAACTCAAAATCACTTCTATCTCGCTCTCTGTATCAGTGCAGCTACGCGCAGACTCGTTGCCATAGAAACTGACAACAACGCCACAAAAAAACCCACTCAGATATTTCCCACACAAAGAGCAGAACATTCAGTCTGTTGCACTAGTCTGCTTTTAGGCTGTTTATTTTGCGGTTATTAATAACTGATTGCTCTGAGAAGAGGAGAAAACTATAAATATATCGCTACACTTGACTTTACTGTATAGCCAGCTCACTGTTACTGTCTCTTACTCTGCAGTTGTGGAGTCACAATGTCTGGGATCATGAGCGCCCCCTGCCATGAGGCAAGAGAACTGCCTGCCTCACCTCGAATCTGTTCTCTGCCGTTTATCATCGCTCCTCAGCACACGAAACACGTTACACACACAGTTGGTGACAAAAAACACAGTACATTATATACATAAGCTAAATTATGGAAAATCTGTTCATATATTAAATGTATTTTAACCATTTTACTGGCGACGTACAGACAGGAGGAACTGGTCACTGGTCAAAACAGACTAGAATCTCTAAGCAATGTTTCTGACGCACTGTGAAATCAATGGAATGAATGTACTGAGTGCCGGTAACAAAATAAATCAATAATAAGAGAAACATATGCAATAAATTTTTGAACAGTAGGATTCTCAATAAGCCTACTGTTGCTACCCTTTATTCAGTTCAAAATAAAGTCACAGCATTAAGCCTTTTCACGTGTCATGTCAACCAAAAAAAATGTGAAAAGCAATTTTAAAAAATACATTTCCAAGTCAAGTGCACAGCGTAACAAAACACCTTGAGAGAAAAACCTTGTTTAGTTTATTACATGTATTTTACATCTGCTCTAGTTCTTAGTCCTTTCTTGGCATATGTGCACTAGAGAAGAAGGGGAGTTGATAATTATGTGAAATTAGTGCAGAATCACTGTGCGTGTCATTTTCACCCCAGGCTACACCAGTGGGAGGCAGAGCCTTTCTGTCCCTTTTCTCAAATCTCTGCCCCATCCTCTCCCATTGCTTGTCCCATTGTGCTTCTCTTTGCACCCCCCACAGGCACCTTGTCAATCTCCCAACCTCTGACTCTTTCCCTACACTCACACTTTTAAATCCAGGCATGGACGCTTGCATCAGGCGTAACTTCATGCATCAGTTTAATTTCAAATGTGAAACCAAATAGGAGAACAGAAATGAAGACTTTGCAGCAGGAAAATTAAAGGGTTTTTTTTGTATTTTATGCAACACCAGTTATCATGTTTCAACAGTATGTTGAATGGAAACATTAAAGAAAAGGAGAACCTAGATTATGTAGTATACTATGTACTCAGAGTTATTTAAATATGCCTAAACAGAAATCTGATAGCTTTCCTTTGATCTAATTAACATCACAATAAATTATTTTTGGAAATCATTAAATCATTGGAGGTAATATGATTAAATAGACCACGTACCTTTATTAAAATAAATTAAATCCAAAATGTTCTTATCTTATATTTCTCCATTTCTCCATTATTAATAAGACATTGTATTATATAACCATTTTATTTTCTCACTGGCTCAGCATTTAGGGTTAAACGTGGGTGCAATAAAGAAATGCTGAGTGCGTACTTTGAGAAATCTATGCCGTTTACGTTGACGGTTCAAGATTTTATACCTGACTATGTATCATGTGTTCTGTGAAGAAGTGAAAAGAACAGAGCAACTGTGCATGTCTTCCAAGCTGAGAAAAATTCCTGACAACAAAACCGGAATCGATATCAAAAGTTGGACGGGTAGAAAAAACTGGGCCCTAATTTTGGGTAAAAGTTTTGCAAGTAAAAAAAAAAAAAATCAAAATAATAGTTTTAACTTTAACAGTCTTAACCAAAAAATGCATCAAAAATATAAGAAGAGATTAGCTGTCAGGTTCCTTAAGAAAAAATGTGTTTAGAGTTGCCCCCAGTTGCTGTTGCTCCAGCCACTGTACAAAGTTGCTGTTGCAAAAGCTTTCAACAGATGAAGGCAAAACAAAAACAAAAAATAGAAAATTACTGCTTTGTTTTGAACAGTACTGACGGCTATGCTGCTCTAAAGAAAAAAGGCCACCTGCTGCTGCACAGCTGCAGTCAGCTCTCTGCTGGTGTGTCTGCTTAGAGAATACACTGCTCACTTCACCTGTGTGCGCTGGGCATTAAAACCCATCCCTCTTTTCAGCTCAGCAGTTGCACAGCCTTAGATGTGTGGTTTAAAGTGCGTCAAGAGGAGAATCAGCATGTTGTCGTTCTTTTTTTTTTTTTCTGCCTGAGGTGTGCAGTCCTCAGCAAAAAAACCGAACTGTGAAAGTGATTTGTTGACTCTCACTGTAATCATCCTACTAAAATTATAAATAGTGCTGCGCAAAAATGTTCACCCCCTAAAAATGTTTTTTGACACTTAAATGTTTCGGATAAAACTGATTTCAATAATGTATAAAGGTAACCTGAGTCAATTAAAAAAAAAAAAAAAGTTTTTAAGTGATCATTTTAATTACTAATGGGAAAAAGCTATTGAAACCAATCTGGCTCCACTTTACAGAAATTTTGGTTGACCTACTTCTCTTGGGAAGGTTCCCCACAGCTGTATTTTTTTATTTAGTTGTGGATTGTCACTCACTTCATCCTAAAGTCTTAGGAAGGGCTTTGTAACATTTTCCAGAACAATCGATGTCAATAATTAAATGTCCCATGACCTTTGTTAAAAAGTTTTTTTCCAGAGAACCAAGCTGGTTTGGATAGCTGCTTTACTGAATTAAATCAGAATTTCAGTTTCAAAAGTTAGAAACATAAACGGGCATATTTACACACACACACACACACACCCACAGGCACCCACACATAACTGCTTACAGTCGTATTTAACTACATATTGTATTACCACTTTAAAAAATTATGAAGGTCACTGGCTGAGAAATATCTTTGCTGGCTGTGAGCATGCATATTCGTTCCTCGTCACTCTTCGGATTGTTAACAGGGAAAGATTGGAAGCCTGCAGAAACTTTTCAAAATGCCAGCTTCGTCCGGAGATGCAAATACCACCCAAATGTCAGCAGAAGACCCCACAAGTCAAACTAAATTGGCTGCTAGAAGCACAAACACTTCCTTATGCACCATATTTGTGTGCACGCCACTTTAAAGACAGAGCAGTAAACTGGAGAGGCACCAATCAGGCTTTTCCTGGCTGATATGTCTATATGGTTTTCTTATAGATCTCCCCTGCTGATTTCCATTACAAGAGATTACGATTTTTTTTCTATTTAAAGTAAATAATGTAGTACAGTTTGAAACGTCACGGCTGCTTGGTGGATACTTGTGATCCATCAAAAGTGGTGTAATTTCTTACTTTTGATGCATGTTGTGGATGGGGTGAAAATAATCAGAATTTCTGGTATTTGATCTGCTGAAAAATGCCCAGTTCTAATGTCTGGTTGATTACACAATGTATTCAAAGTATAGTTATTTCAGACAACCATATAGAATCTCAGTGATAGTAACTGCAGCAAAAAAAGTAGCTTAAAACAGTGATCAATCTTATAAGTCCACTCCAGCTCCTTTCTCTAAAGTGAATCCATGTTCCGGCATTTGGCCAAAGAGAGGAGGTGATAGCAGCGGGCAGATCAAAGCAACCCAGATGAACCCTCGCCACCTCAAGGTGTTTCCAAGAGAGCCTGAGACCGTCCAAAGGTGGAATATATATAAACCTGCGAGCATCTTCTATGTTAGGAAGGCAAAAGAGATTTGTGAACATATAAAAATAAAAAGTGTGACATCACTCAATTTTAGGATCGAGAACTTAACACAGCCCCTAAAAACATTTGCAATCAAACATTAAGACTAGAATGTTTTATCTCCCACGCACTGACACTAATCTTTCGACCCCCAGCGGCTTTTGCCATTAATGATGCCATGAGTGGCATGACTGGCTGCAGGAGATGCAGTGATCCATCAGTGGAGTGCCAGAGCTTCGCCATTAGAAAATCATCTGCAAACAACAGCGCTCCATTGGCACTAAAGGCCTGGAGAACCCAGGTGGAAGAGAGAGAAAGAGGAAGAAAGGAGAGCCTCGTGTTCAAGCTCAGTTTGCTTTGATTGATACGAACCATTACAGACAACACGGGAGAAGCAGGAAGGGAGCTAGTCACCGTTTTATTTTTGGTCATTTATTCAGACAAAACCTTGGAGATAGCGATGTTAATATGGTCTGAATGTCAGGGGAAAAAACAAAAGTGCAAAGCACTGGGGCATGGAGGCAGTTTTCAATGTTTTAGGAACATGACATTACCAACGCTCCATAAAGAAGGGGAGACACAAATACAAAATGGTAGCTTCTATGAACTCACTTCTAAATATGTTGGGGAAGAAAATAAACATTTCTGCAGTCAATTTTTTGCAGCCTTGTGATAAAAAAAAACATTGGTGAGAAACTATTGGAATTTATAAAACAACCATAATTTCTCCCAGTCTGGAGCGTCATGGTAAATCCTGCCTCATGGGGCGAAGATCATCACCAGCATGGTGATGGATCATCCTACAACTAGACAGCAGGAGCTTGTTAATGAACTGAAGTCACATGAGACCAGAGTCCAGCACAGCACTGGTAACACACTATATTGTATAATACTAGAATTACGAAGCAACCGGCTCCAAATGAGTTTGCTGCAGAACGTTGATCATTTAAAGAAGGTGGTGTTGTCAAAACAGACCACAACGTGTCTCAGCTAGGTTTGACGAAATTGAAATGCTGAATTTAGAACAAAAAAGACCCAGACACATAAGCATGGAGGTGGAAGAATTATGCTATTGCCTTTATCTTTTCTGCTAATATTAAAAGATGCCTTTAACACACTGGAAAGTCACTGGTCACTCATGTGTCATAAACTTGGTCATTTTCAAGCTTGAGTCAAGATTAGAGGCACAACAAGGTATTGGAGTAAGTGGTCTTAACAGCCAGTGTTCAAACATAAAGCCTTTACAGAAAAAAAAGGTTCAAGGTTTGAGTTGCTGAGCAGAAGACAACAAATTTAAAAAGCTTCTTTAGAAACAGCAGATTTCTCAATCAGGTATTAAATCATATTTTTAAATTGATTTAAAAATATGGTTTTTAAATCATATTTTAAAAATATTATTTCAAAATGTCATATTTTAAAATCATATTTTTATGATTGTCCTTAGAAGACACACTTAAGGACACACGACTTAAGTGTGTCCCTAACTCTACATAAAGAAAACTTGGTTCTTAATCTTCTTCTTCTTAATCTAAACAGATAACGTGTGTTCAATGACTATTAATCAATTAGACGAAGGCTGTCAGGATAAGTCAAGCAGAAGGAGATGTGAGACGGTTATAGTTACTGAAATGCAATCTGTTTGCTGGCCTAATTTGATTCAATTCATTTAGAAGCCCGTTCCACAATTTTTCTTGTACTTTTAAATAGTATGTTTATTCACCATCTGGTACAATAAAACTTTTGTTAGCCACCCAAATTACAGCAAATTAGAGTAGCAAAATCCATTTTTATGCATTATAAAAATACAGCATGCCATAAAATCCTTTAAATGTTTGGCCGTCTGTGGAGGAAAGCAACATCCCATTATAATGGATCCTAAAAGGTAATGCATCACTGCCTGAACGCCAATTCAATCAAAGGGTTTCGGTATTAGATTTACTCTGCTCTACTGGGACTATAGCACTGTCCAGAAAACTACCAGATACACAGAATATTAACACAAAAACAGACCTTCAGATGAAAAAAATCTAGAAAGAAAATAAAGCAGAACTGGCAGTCAATCCCAATTTAAGGTTTGTGTGAAAGAACAGATGTGACATACATCGTATGATACTCTGTTTAACGTAAAACAGCTAAAATCAATAGCTGGTCACTGAGAGGCCGCGTAATATCATTAGTTTTACATTTTAGTGGTATTGAGTCATGTCCCAGGCATCAAAGGTCTTAAGTAGCTTGACCATCCTTCTCTGTCAGACCAGCATGACAAAAGAGACACTTCACACAAGGAGGCAACTTGGACAAATAATGAATACAGTCTAAAAATATCTTCAGTTAAGAACACAGTTTGATCATTTAGACTTTACTGTTAAATTCTCTATTTTCTTTCCTAAACCTTTTCAGTTATTCTATTTTTTGCTGGTTCTGTGTTAATTTTTTTTTTTTTTTTTAAATCACAAACATATTCAGATTCTCTTTTTTTTTTTGGGTGGGAAATATAGGCAACTTGCTCTTTGATTTACCTTAGAAGAGGCTGGAAGATCACAGTGATGTTCCTCGCTCCTGGCTTACACACAAACTTCATTTCTCCACCTTCGATCAGGTTGTCATCTGCACCACCTGAAGCACAAGAAACAAAGGAGTTACTTAAGAATATTAAAATAGGCAACTGGAAGTACTAGCACTGCAGTGAAACCATCAATAAAGTTTTCAGTGAAAATTTGTTTGGTCTAAGTAGGGCAAGATGGGACTCTTTTAAAAACCATTTAATTATAACATTCTGGCCTTTAGAAATACAAACTGTTTCCCCTGTTCTATTTGTTTCACATGTTTAAGAACATCCCAACAAATACACAATTCTGAATACTTAGCTTTTTTATATATATCTAAATGTAGTGGGTATAAAACGAGTGTGTAGTGGTTATAAAACTATTTTAGACAAAAAAAAAGGGAAAACAAGATCCAGTGATCTGCGATCGATTGTTTGTTTTGGTCTTCCAAGCTCAGCGCTAGATGCAGTAAAAGGTGGCCTAACGGATGGATGCATTAAAAGAGGTGTATTTTCTTTAATGTTACTTTGCCGGCTATGTTTGTTTATAATTCTTGAACAGTTCAAACCTTTTAGATTTAAGTTTTGAGAGTTTGTTAATCGTTCGACTCTCGATTGGTTGTGTCTGATCGGATGTAGGGGAACGCGACGCTTCTGCTCCTCCATTAGAACACTGGAGACGAAAGCAGTTACATTGTGTCCGTGTTTTCATTATTCCCCTACAGGTAAAGTGCTTAATCATAAGGTGTGACTTTAAAGCTATTGATTGTGCTTGTTTAATGAACAGGGAGCATTGTGGTGACTGTGATAACTATAGTATAAAAGCTATTGTACTCACTGGTTAGCTGGCTAGCTAACCAGTCTTGGTTAGCTGCGTTCCGTGTGTGCTAGGTTTGTTTTACTGTGTTAGCATAACCAGAATGTGTGTATTGTTTACTCAATGTGACAGTGTAATGTCTGAGACTGTTTTGAAATATTATCATTAGAACACTGGAGACGAAAGCAGTTACATTGTGTCCGTGCTTTCATTATTCCCCTACAGGGGCGTAACAATAGCAGTTGTGTGAATGATCTAATGATCGGGCTGTTGATTGCAGCCAGTCCACATTGTTAACAGAACTAGAGGGCCCCAAAACCACATTTCGCTTAGGACCACATGGAGGCTTGGGCTGGCCCTGGCTCTACCCCATATAGTGAGCTTTTCCATTAAACAGCTGTTCCTCATTAATGTTGGTGGGACATGAGCAGCAGCAGCTGTAGTCAGCTCTCTGCTAATGTTTTCAGCGACACAAAGGAGAACCTGGAGGTTCTGGTTCTGATGGACTCAAACCCAGATATTTCATTTTGTCTTATAAAAATTTATTGCTGACCCCAAGCAAAATCGCATATGCCATTTTTCTTATATTGGTCAATCATTTTAAATATGCTGTAGGAGCCACTGTTTGATGATTGTTATAAATACACGTTTCTTTGAACAAAGGAGTGAATTCAGTTTTTGTCGCTTGTTTAACTTTTAGAAATTGCAGCGGCTGCAGTGTGCCGCAATAAAGGTGCAATTAAGCTGATAAACAGGTGAAGAACAAAACTAACCACTTTTATTCTGCTTTTTCTTACTCTGTGTGTCGACTTTACCCTACACGCTACACGTTTCCATGGTAACCAACAGACAACAGCTCGACGAGCAGATAGAGCAGAGTTTACGTTCAAACCTATGAGGGGAAATCAATACAAAAAACAGATATTTCCCACACAAAAATGTACGTAAAAACACTAAAACAGAACATCCAGTCCGTTACATTATGCTGTCAGGCTTGATGTCTATATTGAACACAGCAGTGGTTTATTAGCTGATTTAAACACCTGCTCAACTGATGAGTTGGTGTGTGGGTTGTCTTATTTCAGTGCTAACAGAACTAAAACACATCAAACTACACAGCACGTAGGTTATCAAAGTCAATAGTAGGCTGGCAACAGTTAGGCTAGCATAACTGATGTACTGCTCACATTTTCAATATTTTCTTTAAATGAAAACTTTTTCCTCATCTGTGAAATGTGAAACCCTTGAACATTGTTATCTATGGCTATCATAGGCTTGAATTAACCTCTAAAAATTGAGTCCTTTTTTCAGATTCTTAGCGTGACTGTGGTATTTTCCTGATCACAGATATTCCTGACTCAATGGATAGCAGTGGCATATGTGTGGCGCACAATAAGTCAAGTAACGTCCCATCCAGTAATATAGATCCATATATATCAATGCTGCTGCCTCACATCCTTGCAGCTTCTCTCCCACTTCCCGCTACTCAGGAGAAGGTTTCAGGTTACATTGTGCTGCATTCAATGTTGCCGGAAGAAAGAGATTCATGCTATTAATGTCCGATTTGCCCTAACTATTTCTTGAATTCATGATCGCCAGCTGGGGTGCCAAGGCTCTCAGTTGGGGTGGCAAATGCCACCCTAATAGATCCACCCCTAGCTGTAATATAAAAAAACAAACAAACAGTGAGGTGAATCTGGATAATTTCTCACATGAAAAAAAGAAAACATACCGAACTGTGTTCCAACACTGGAAGGACCTACAATTGTGCCCTCAATATTTTTCTCCCGAAGACTTTGAGTCATTTGTATGAGCAAAACTGACAAAGGCTTTTAACAAGTGATTGTTATCTTAACAAGGTAAAAATAAATGGTGGTGTTGTGCTGGGACAGGCAGAGCTGGAAGTTCTTTGAAATGCTAATGGAACTATACTGCTGCTAGTACTGAATATGAAACCACTGATCCAACCAGACCAAGACCAAACCCTAATCAGCTGTTAGCGGATAGGACACAGACTTACAGACACTGAGAGAAACATTAAAGACAAGCAAAACTAACGGCGCTATTACGCCTGGAAATGCTAACAAAGTTATACTGCTGCCGGTACTGAATATGAAATCACTGATCTAACTGGACCAAGACCAGACCCTAAACAGCTGTTACCGGACTGGATCACACAGTACAACCAGAGGTACGTGTCATTCATGGTTTCATTTATGAAGCTGAAAATAACACCAGAGGTAAGGCACCAACTCTGTCGACTTCCTATGTTTGTTCTTAGTACTTGAGTAGATTTTTTTGAACACTTTTCACACCTGCTCAGACAAATGTAGGTAAGTATGCTGAAAGTATATTACTGATTGGAGGTCAAAAGTGCCTTGGTTGATTTGGTTCCAGGCTTGAAAATCAGACTGGGCACTTTACATGTTCTCCTTGTGCATATGTGGCTTCTTTCCACATGTCATGTTTTCACAGTTTGAACACACGACTGTTAGGTTAAATGGTCTCTCCAAACTGCTCTTAGATGAAAGTGTGTGCATGAGTGCATGGTTTTCTATCCTGCAAGTTTCTTGTTTAGTTTATTTTCAGAATTATTTTTTTGCATTTATCAGAATCTGATCCAGATCTGATCCAATTTTTCCCCTTCTACTTTTGTCTAGAAGAGCCCCTGCTTTTGCTCTCCTAAATTTCTCATATAGGAATAATTTAAATTATTTCATGGGTTGATTTAATTTAAAAATTTACACAGTGGAAGTGAGATAATGAAAAATGATAGAAGCAAACACAGTCATGATAATACAGAAAGTCTTCCTTTCTTCAATTCTAGGATTTTTTTCTCCTCAACATAATACTCTGTCCTAAAAACATAAAGCCCTAAATTAACAATAATATAGAACAGATTTCATGTCATTATTAAACAAAGCTGAGGCTAAAGATTTTGCACTGGTGCAAAAATGCTGTATACCCCAAGACCTCCTTAATGTGAGCTCCTCTGCTAAAACAGTAGTTTCTGTAGCTTACAGTTGCTGCAAGTGCCAGCAACTGCAACAACTGTAGCAATGTCCCAGTCAAAGGGCAGACCTGAAATGCAGGAAAAAACTCAACAGAGCTGTTATATGTTGATATCAACCAGTCTTTCATATCTCGTTTACAGCTTGTACAAAACTTTGCAATTCACTTGATTACTCACTCCCATAAACATAAAAATATCACTTGTGTCCTTTCATCTCTGCACTGGTGATGCAGTTCAAACTGCTAATGTTTGTTTTTAAAGTTGAATGGCCTTTCACCACCCTATCTAACTGAACTTTTGAAAACCCAGGAGGTCAACACCTGCTGGAGATGCCTTGCTCTACACTCAAAAAAATTAATGCAGCAAATTGTTGAACTAAATATATGGAGCTATGCTCAAATTAATGAATATATATGAGTTAGAATTTCAAACATAGCTACTGTAGTAAGTTTTAACTTACAGAGTTTTTGACTCGTTAAAGTAACAGAAACTGCTTTTTTTAATGCAACATAACTGGGCTGAGTGAATTCAACAACTGTAAACTGTTCCTTTGCAAAGTCCCGTATCATATCGCGTTAAGAAGACATTGTGCATGGTCAGAAGCTCACGCTGAAGTTACTTTGGTGGTACGACTGTTTTTATGAAGATATTTTTGGTGCAAAAGTAATCTTGGTTTATAACTGAGAAGCTGAAGTTTTTGGAAAAAATCCTAGAGGAGTTTTGTAACTATAGATTGTTTTTTAGAAATACAAAAGAGCAGTTACACTTCTTCAAATTCTAGTGAAAGTCACCAGCACTTATAAGACACAATGAGGTGCTCAGAATCTAATAGCTCTACCTTTGTTGACACTGAAATGCAGTGGCGATTTCTATGTAATACCTATAATACAGCCTAAATGAAAAGGAAAAAGGGAATTGAAGCACAGTTATTTTATGTATATCAACTTACATGATACAATTCTTTGAGTTAAACAGTTATTTCAGTTATTCCAGCCCAGTGAAATTGCATTTCACTGGGCAGGAAATGGAAATACAATACAGACCAAATATTTGGACACACCTTCTCATTCAATGAGTTTCCTTTATTTTCATGACTATTGACATTGTAGATTCACACTGAAGGCAT
>CAEFZY010063979.1:0-40235 GCA_903066815.1 Brachyrhaphis roseni | reverse complement strand
AAATGTAGGCCATGATTTCTCCACAGTGACATAAAAGACTGATAGCTAGTTATCACTTGATGGAGCTATTACTGTCAGGGCTGGAACAGCTAGGTATTAGGTTTAAGAGTTGAGATTTTTTTTTCACATGGGATCAGAACAGCTTGTTCGTATTTATCCCTTAAAATTATCATTTGACAACTGATAAAAAAAGACGATCAATCTGTAAGGTGATACACTGTAACTCAACTATTAGGACCAGGATCCGTTTCACGCAGAACAGTGGCCTCTAAGTTAAACACCAGTGTTTTGCAAACGCTGACATCTTGCAGTGAGTTCTATAGTAAATATTATTTTCTGTTGGGTTTCAGTGTTAAGGATTTTAAAGGAGAACGGAAAAGTGATTTTATGCCAACTTCAACTTTGCAGTCGTTATCATTTCCTGAACTATAACTCTCAATAAATAGGGTTGCAGTTCCTCAGTACTCCCCCTCCCTCTTCTTCATCACTCCATCTAGTTTCTTCCTACAAAACTGCAGATAAATTGCTCAAATCTTTGCTGAAATTGCTCACAACTTCCTCCGCTTCTGTGTACCCAGCTTTAGTAGTGTATATTTTGACTTACTCTCATTACATCACAAGATGGCGCCAGTGTTTGACCCAATTACCACAGACAAAAACTGCAACACTCTGCAACGCCATGGAATTTATAGCGGTGCAGCAGCAATATTTATTGCAAGAATAGAAAAAAAATCATGTACACATTCACTTGCATTGGCACATTCACATTTTCTCTTCTTTTTGCTCACTTATGCATCTCGACTCACCTCTTCCCTGCACGATTCTCGCTTCGTAATCAGAACACACACTGCATTCAGGCAATCTTTCACCTTGTCCTCCTTCTCTTCACAGTGGTGTTCATCCCTTTTTTCTCTCTCTCCTACTTCATCCTCTTTATCAACTTCTTTCTCCAAATCCAGTTTTTTTCTTTTTTTTTTTTTTACACTTTATTTCCGGAAGCACTTTCTGACCTCGTTGCTTTGACCTTCTATTTAAACCAGCAGACATTCCAGCCTTGCCCCACCGCTGACCTTAGAGCCACTTAATGTGCAGAAGCAGCACCTGTCTCCGTAATGATCCAGTGCTGGCTGCTTACGTTCGTTTCCGCTCCCCTTCGCCGTCTCTCGTTTTTACTGGAGAACAGAGATGAATTTGCTGATAACATCAACCTTAGTTGCTTGTTCTCATTCTGATGAAACTTGTAGTGATATATGGTGGCCTTGGCCACTGCAGGGGTTTTGAATGCGTATTCGTGATTTTCCTGAGTCAGCACATTTGCAGCACCTTAGGGAACGACTAAGGACCTAAAGCACGAACCGCCGCCTGCTGCAGGAGAATGTTTGTATGCACACAAACATGTTGTTTTGAAATTCTGCATAAAACTGAGTGGATCCCACTTTTGAATAATAGATGCGGATTTTGCTAGATGTAACTATATATGTACACATATAATTTTTTTTTTCTCCATCAAAAATCTTAAACAGCTTAGAGTTATTTCTGTGGAGCACACGTTCAGAAAAAAAGTGAGTATGCAGAACTCAAGGTAATAAGTTTACTTTAAATCCCCCCATAGTATTTTTAGTAACATCTTTGTTTGCTTTTTTATGAGTAAGAACAGTTTTTGGGCCCTCCTAGGATTGCACCAACAACGAACAGCCAAACAGATCCTTGAGCAGGATACTGATGAGGACTAAATCCCCACGGGCTGCCTAGGTGACAGTGGAGATCTGGAGATCTGCGCTGCAGCTGACAGAGACGAAGGCGACAACGTTTGAGAGACAGTTTTGTGGCCACGCATAAGCACGCAAGAGCAGAGTGCTTTAGTTTTAAAAACACTGGACAGATCAAGACAGACCACTAAGAACGCATGAGTGTATTTTGTCGAAATGACGTAAGACCAGTCTGACCACCCAGAGAGATCAAAGTCACACGGATAAATACAGCCTTTAAAGTTTAAGCCGAGCTCCATTAGATGGTTTCTAACTGTGCGAGCCAGAGAACACACAACACCACTGTAACAAATTAGATGAACCTTGAGTCAAAATAACATCCTTCTGTTAAACTTTTGGACTTAAAGACGAATGTTAATGAGTAGTTCACAATAGCTGCAGTTTTCACGTTAATGAAACTTTCCTCATGGGATTTACATGCATTTAAAATACAATATAAGGCACTGATAGTGACTGTGACAATTAAAGGAAGGTGAAAAGATGGAAGCCCGCTGCCGTCATGCCCCAGACTCATCCAACGCGGTAGAATCACAGCTCTGTATC
This sequence comes from Brachyrhaphis roseni, assembly GCA_903066815.1. NCBI lineage: Eukaryota > Metazoa > Chordata > Actinopteri > Cyprinodontiformes > Poeciliidae > Brachyrhaphis > Brachyrhaphis roseni. Next base: position 37,923 of record CAEFZY010063979.1, on the reverse strand, counting down.
AGCAAACCTGTACAAGGCTAATCCGGTGATGCAGCTCGAGTGTGTGATGCTGCGATTTACAGATAGTGTGTGGGGGCAGCTAGCAAAGGATTAAAAGCAAAAACACACAGAGAGAGACTACCCCTGTGCAATGTGTATTTGAAGCACATGTTGTGGATAATTTCAAGATAGAACGAGTTATTGGACTTCTTCTGTTGTTGAGTGCAGTTCCTCCTCGCCTGACCGCTATGGTTAAAAATTAGAACAAAAGCAATGCCAACTTCTCATTCCTCCGTAAGGGTTTGTATATGCCCTGCTAACTTTGACTTCACTTTTTCTCTGCTTCCACAATACTGCATTGATTTTGGAAAGCTCACATAGGAGAGATATTTGTGAGTTTTGAAAGACCAGAGGCAACAAAGACAGTGCCTTGTTTTTCAGGTTTTTATCAGAACTGCTTTGAGAAAAAAAGATTTCACAGAAACATCTAGCTGCTAATTTGTGCTGTACTCAAAATTGCATATATTTGCACTCCAGTAATTTATGCAAAAGTGTCCCAGAGAGAATCTAGGTCTGAACAGGGGATGTAGAAGTCAGTGCTGTTATTAGGATACAAAGAAATGTCAGGAGCATCTGTTGCACAATCTGGAGTGCAAAAAGCAGCTTTACTTCATCATGTCTCTCTAACCTGAGTAATAGATTGATCAATGTAATTTATGCAGATAAAAACATGTAGAGTATTGTCATTGGATAGCGATGTTATTGGACATTTTACACATATTGATCAGGTAGCCCGTTGGTTCTGCAAGTCCAGCTGCATGACCTGAACACAAAGAACAGCTCAGACTTATAGTCTATAAGCTTCAGTTTGTCACAGATGTGAGTTGTACCTTTGTCCAATGAGGCATCAGGAGAGTTGAAGTCCATGAGACTGCTGATTTCAGTCTTGTAGCAGAGGTCCGTGGTTGGGGGTTTCTGCTTGTGTTGAGGCGACGGATCTGTGCAAGGAGACAAAACAACAATAAGCGTTACTGTGATTTTTGACAAAAGGGAAATTTAAAAGTTCAAATAAAGAGAGGCTGGCATATGAATATGAATGTTAGATTATACAAAGGCAAAAACAAAACACAGATTCATCATGAATTAAAAAAAGAATTTCTGCAAGGAACAAAAATAAGTGTAGCATGATTAATACTGCCACCACACCAGTCAACTCCACAAACTCGCCCTCAGTGCTCACATAACTAATTATTTCTCTTCACTCTGAATGCCACACAGCTGACCATTCATACCGGCTCTGTAGGGAGAACCTGAACGCCTCGGCCAAAGCAAAATCATGTAAGCTTTCACAATCAAAGGCAATCGAATACAGAAGGTAAAAACTTAAATAAACATCAGTGTTTTTTTAGAACCAGAGCATGATTTAACTTCTGGTGACATTCAGAGCTTCCTAGTAGCGTTACTGGTTTCCATCAGTGGCGTATACTTAATGCATATTGAATGGATTCTGTCAGATCAGCTCACATTAAAGTGCAGCTCGGTCACTTAGACATGCAATCAGCTTTTATAACACATACAGCTGCCTTTTGTAAAGGCAGTTTATATAAGTCAAACTAGGTAGAAAATGCAACATTTTAAAGAATAAAATAAATAACTAAAATAGAACTGTATTGCCTTCAGTTCAGCCTCTGCCCCTCACTGAGGTTCTCCTGCTCCTTTCTACCATCATTCCACCACCCACCTATTAAAATGCTTTTACTGGATGAATTACTTACAGTAATTGATCACAGATGTGTCTTGGAGCTCAAATTCAAGAGTTCCTTTGCTGTCACTACAACATTAGACAGCTCACTATTTAAATGGGCTCATGGAGCTACAAATACAAGTCTGGGAGTCTGATAAAGTAATTGTAAGCAGAATGAGACATTTTTTTTGTAAATATGTAATTTCTGTAACTGGACTTTGACCAGCTAAACCCAACTGTCAGTTTTTTTTCCCCCTTGGATTATGTTAAAATTCACTCTGCATACGTTTCTGCAGGTTTGAGGCTGCTGCAGCTGCCTGCTGGCCTCGTGAAAAATATTTTATCTTTCTTGCATTGAGCCTTTGACAAGCCCTCACAGGCGTTTAGAGACTCGAGGGAAAGTTGAAGAGCGTAGTGGAATAAATTCAGAGGAATGGGAAATACACGACGACTGCTGATTAATAAAGGAGAGGAGAAGCTGGTACAGAGGAAAATTAGAATATGCAAAAGAGCTAGCTTAGGCTTGGAATGACATTTTATTTACTGAATTATGCAAGTACTGTACACTGATTTAAGACTAAATCTCTGCAACACCTTTAAGTCTCTTGTCAAAATTATTTTTGCAAAACATGAATCCCTGCTTTGTGATTTTTATACACTCAACAAAACTCTGCATATTTACAGAATGAAAAGGATAAGTGTTGCCACAAAAAATATATAATATTAATCCTTTTCTCCTTATTGCTTCAATCTCTGCATTTAATGAGTATTCCTCAATAATGCCACTATCCCTGACCTTGCAGCAGTGATCTTTTGAAATCCCTTAAGAAGTCAAGTGAGGTTTGACAATGGCTCTATGCGAAGTTAATAATACTGTAGAGCTGCAGAAAAAAAAAAAAAAAAAAAACTGAATAATGTCATACATTTTGCTGGACTGGTTCTCTCTGAGAGGCACTGCACCTTGAAGGATATTGATGCCTTCCAAAAACCTTTATTAGTTTGCACTGGATAAATCATGTTTGGGGATGATCTGTTAAAGATTACAGATAAGAGCATCATTTCCTCTGTCTGCGTTCAGCTCATTTCTGTCCATTCCTCCTCATAAGCCAACAATATTGTTTTTCATGAAGCCAAAGAAATCTCCAGAATGACCTCAGTGCGAGTAAGAATCTGCTAGGCAAGGTTAAACAGTCATGGTAAAAAATAAAGTAATTGCACACACACTCCATCAATTCTAAAGTTCTAATTTGATCTTTACCAGGACCTACATTTGTTTCAAACTCATCTCAAACAAAAATGAATGTGTCTCTGATTTGTACAAAACAAAAATTATGTAAAGAAAAAAAAAGTAGAATTTCAAGCGTCCTTTACTGTGCTGCATAAATAAGAAAATCTTCTTATGCTCAGATTTGTATGATGCATATTATTCAAGTATCCTCTGCCTGCTTTGTTAAATCTCTCTAGGACAATAGTTTGGCATGGAGAACATAGCTGAAGACAAGGACTTTATTCACTAGCAGATAGGTTTGAGCACATGGAGCAGGATTTAAACCAGTTTTGAAAAAAGATACATTAAATTTAACTGTGGAACTAAAGCAGTTTTGAGTGAGAGCAGCATCACAAATGAAGTAATCTTAGTCTCAAAATGTAGACCCTTGGAATTTCAAATGAAAAACATAATTTTCCTTTCTTAAACAAGTTACTCATTTTTAAAGAGTATACATTTAATTGATTTTAAAAGCTTAAATTTGAGACTTGATATCATCAAATGTCTCTTAAATCACATAAGGACAAAAAAAAAACAACAATCTTATTTGCACCATTCTTGATTTAAAGGACATTTAGAAACCACAGTGTGAATTAAACATTGTTTATTGCTTGTAGTAAAAATCAGCATCCATTCATCAGCACTGGAAGATAAAATAGTTTCTACAATGCAGTATTTGCGTCAAGCGTTTCAGATAAATGCAACTGGCTTTTTTACACGTTTTCTCTAAAACCTAATAAGAATCTGTAACGCTTTATGACTCAGCATCAATCGTTCAAAATTATCTTTATTAAAGGTGAGCAGTTCATTGCTAGCACAAACCAGGTCACAAAAAGGAACTTGCCTGTGAGGACATGAGCAGTTATTTCTAACAAACATAACATAAGGCAATTATTTAAAGATTGTAGACTTGCAATAGCAATTTATTGTAACTGGATCTTATCCTCATGAGGGAACAATTCCTTCAATGCCATCTTTGATGTCTTAAAACACAGTAATATGTATTACACCACGATTATCCAGGTGTAGAAAGCCAACTTTTCACTAGAGTGTATAATAACAGACAAAACCCACAGGTTAGAGAAAGTATAAAGCAGTGAAATGAGCAAAAGGAGGTTTCAAATGCCGTGCATTTATGTTAAAGATGCAAGATGCAAATTTAAAATGCAAAGTAACATTTGCAAATCATTGTGTTCCTGCATAAGAAACTGTGAACCACTGTAGCATGCAGAGTCCAATATATTATGGTACACACCTTATGTTACATGAGAGAAGAAAAAAAGCATGTTCTTTATGTATTGAGCTAATCTATAAAAAAAAAATTATACAAAGGGATTTTTGTGGGCTTATTGAGAGTTTTTTTTTAGTATGAAATCTGAACGTATGAAAATGATGAAAACTAACACAACCAAACAGTGAAAGAACTCAGTAGGCTTGATATGTTACTGGCCTGGTTACAATGCCAGTAACATATCGATATCTATTCACACTGAACTGTTAAATGATAATTTAACCACAGTATGTTAAGATGTCTACTGAGTAGAGTTTTGCCATTTCATCTTCTAATGGCTGTTGTTTGTTTTGTTGCTGAATGTAAAAAAGTTGTTTTAAATCTCCCAATTCTATTGTTGATAGTTGGGCATTTTAATTCACTCCGCGCTGTAGGAGATAAACCACCATAAATGCTCTGGACTAGGAACCTCCCTGTTTTTCCTCTTCTCAGCAGGAGTAAAACACAACAAAGCTGCTCCACGCTGCCCTTACCTCACTGAGCCTGTGGGGGCAATTTCAGAACTGGGCTGGTGTTTTTATTATGAATTCTAACATGATTAAAGAAAAACATTTCTTCCTACTACAAAACATTCCACAAAGTTGAGGGGATTAATAAGTCATCACAATGCACTTACTCAGTTTTATCAGTATCGTTGTCCAAATTAAGTTGTGCAAATTACAGATTTGAATTTAAGAATCAGTAACGTAGAACGGAAAATATCAGTTGTTGCTCATGTCACTGAATAAACAACAACCGCAATCTCAGTTCCTATGAAAATAATGTAAAGCTCTCTTTTGATCCACAACAAAAACATCATTTATGATTTTCTCTTTGAAAAAGTTCAATCCAATAGGGATTAGCTTACTTTGATAGAACACATTAAATCAGCATAAAATTACTGAGAGACTTTATATTATTTAAATCTACCTCTTCTGCGCTGTTTTAAAAATTATGTTCAAGCGCTGCCTCAGACCGAGTCTAACTCAAGCTGATCTCTATGTGATTGTAGCACAAATTCCTCCATAGTGAAAAGCTCGTAATGTTCAAAACCCCAGTAGTACAAAGAAAGAGAGAATCAGTTAATGAGTACTTGAGGTTTTACTCCCAATTGTGTCTCGTCCATCCCTGTTCCTCTCCCCTTACAATCTGTCATCTCCTGGGTTCCTATACCCTTCGTCGTTACCTGTCCATTTCTCTGGCACATTTTCCGTCATTCTTCTGTCACCGTTAAATGGGGTTTCCCCCGGCTTGTCTCTCTCCTGAGCCAACTATACTTTATCTGCTGGCGCAGTGCAGGGAAAAGGAGGCGGGAGGAACAAAAGAAGACCGTAATGAGTCGTGGAAGGTGATTAAGAAATGAATAGACCCTGCTGCCGGAATCGTCGCCACACTGCCCATTTGCCCCGGCGCAGTCTGCAATCTGCAGATAGACACAATGCTCCACTTTTCTTGCGCCTGCCATTCGCCTTCAATTGTACAGACATTCACTGCTCCTCGAGCCTGCCGGACTTCAGATAAAGCTCATGTATTCATGCATTAATCACCGCCAGCCAGGACAGGCCCTTCCTGAGCGCTTCACCTGCATCGAGACCCCAATTGAAGGCACCCTATAAATATCAAGCAGATAAACGAAACTAATGGAGCGGAGAGAAGCCAGTGCTTAACGTTCAGCCACCCACTCTAACCAGTCCCAGATTTCAAGATGCCTCGTTGTCAGTTCATATTATAATGAAAGGCTGCCGAATGTATGAGGCAGTCCATTCAAGGAAGTGTGTAGGCTGGGATGTTATTAGTTGGTGACACGACTCAGGAGACAACGAACTGCCGTTTGCGAGACTTTACTGGGGAGAAGTGGATTTTTGGTGAATGTTATTTTAAAAAAAGGAACATTTCACTTCGATATACCGAGAAGCGATGTTCAGCCTGCTCAGGTTTATGAAAGAGGCCTGAAAGAACAATAGTTTATAGCAGGCACATGCAAAGGGGTGTGGAGAGGAGCGAAGGGGGCCCCTGCCCCTTTTATCCTTGATGCCCCTAGTGCCCTTTTTGAGGTTTTTTTTTTTCAATTTTAATTTTTTTTTTATCTGTATGTCAGAAGGCCTGTTTGTGCCCCTCAGCAATAATATTTAGCTAAATATAATAATTTAGCAAAATTAACTAGTCTGGCTGCCCTCAGTCTAATAATGACTCAGTTTCTCTGCCTCCATGTTGTTCAGCCACCGGGTCCATGGTGAGGAGGGGGGCAGATGCCTGTAGCTGCTCTATTCATCTGTTCAATCAATTATATGAAAGTGCAATTAAGCTAAAACATAATATCTAAAACTACAAACAACTCTCAAAGTGCATTTGGGTTTTGTTCTGGATAAATTTAGGAAGTGTCATGCAATTCCACTACTTTCATGAGCAGTTTTATTAACCAATTATCTCTCCAAGCCATTGAAAGATGACTGAAGTGCAGTATTTTATAAAGGGCCTCAGAGGATGTGTTTTTATACTCCAACAATAGCGAAGTACATTAATGTCACACATTCTTCTTTTCAGGCACTCCTCCATGCTTTACTATATAATGTTACATCAAACCAGTGTTTGACATTTCATCTAAAAGCCACTTACTGTACATACCACATGTTTTAAATGGAAAATGGAAATTACTACTTCTGTCACGTTAATGGGTTCCTAAATGAGCCTGTTCTAAAAGGAGAAGTTTGTGCCATCTATCTGTGACTAAATGGACTGAGTTTTGAACGCTTTGATTAAAAATGAATCTGCACTATGTTAATTAATTTGAGTTGGAGGTCAGCTGCCATGATCTACAATGTTATTTTTTAATTTACAGTGATGGAAAAGGTTGTTCGTTTGTTTTTGCCTAAGCTGGTTAAATAAAATTATACACGAGATTTGTGCGTTTTTCAAAAAGATCTCAAAAATCGACAAGCAGTGGTAAGGTATGTAGGCACAAACCGGCTTGTCCGTAAGTGGACAAATCATTAATATAAGATGTTAGAAATAATTGGTGCCAGGAGTTTAAAGGAAAGGTTTGCAAAAATCAGAAAAAAGTAAATTCTGATCAGTTTGTTAGATTGTGTGCAGTGCTGATAAAATCAACAATATCAAAATTATTAACATGAGAACACATTTACCGTACTTAAATCAGAATATTTTAAAAGCTAAATTTTGTTGTATGTAATTTAAACACTTGAGTTTCTTAGCCCAGAGCTGATAATTATAATCAATCCTTATTAGATTAAGTCTAAATATAGCTAAGCAATTCAGAGCTTAACAGGGTAAATGTTTTATGTGAAAATGTAAAATAGTTGTTTGCTCCTCTGACTAAATGATGTGATAAATCTATACTGTGTTCTGTAAATCTTAATGTTGTGGGGGGTTTTTAACACAGGGGTGTGCATGTGTGTGTGTTCTGATCCAAACAAATCAATAATACTTATTCTCTACAGTAGCTTTCTACTGTAGAACAAAAAAGACACAAACACACAAATCTTCTCCGTTTCTACAAAGCTCACTTTGTCATCTCCTTCTAAACCATCCGTTGCGATTCAAGTGCCTTCTTCCAAGCTCCACTCTGCTCTCTTCAAGTTGTATCTCACCAACAGCTGATAAGAACTCATTAGTTTTGCTTTCTTTGCTGACTGTAGATCAGCATCCACGTCCTCCTGTCCAAAGGCTCCCTGCTCCCCACCTCCACATCCAGGATTAACAAGCCATCTTGACCTTTTCGTGACTTCATCCTCTCCTTTCATCAGCTTTTTGCTTTCAGCTACATTCTCTGTCTGCCCTTTCTTTGTCTGTTCCTCTGTAACTATTCGAAACGTTGTTTTTAAATGTGAGAAAAAGAAATGGGAAAATAGTCAAAGCTGACTGAACCTCACAGACAAGGAGACAATTACTTTTTCCAAACAAAAAAACCAAACGTGTTCACACAGCCTGTCTTCAACATTTAACAATACTCGTGTCCAGTAAATAGACGCCATGGTATGGTCATTTAAAGGAATGGCAATGCAGGATTAGAGGAAGATTGTGATGTCATTTTCATAATTATCTACAGTGAAAAAACTGAAATTGTAGACCCCCAGAGTTACTTAGGCCTCCCAAAATAGTTGGCATTAGCAATCACATCTGTGTGTGTCTTCAGAATGGAAAATAATGGTATAATATTTTAATCCTCCATGATCTAAGTTTGGTGTATGCAAGCCAAACAGGAGTGAAGACGGCATTAAAATGTTTTTATGCAGCAGCAAATTTAGGATCTTGAGCCTATAAAATGAAAATCTGGTCTCTAGCCATGATCTGAGTAAGCAAAATACAGAAATTAAGTCATATTTCAACTGAATGATGATTGGAATCAGGCAATTATTAGCTTTTTTCTGCTCTAATCCCCCATGATCGAGTTCTGGTATATACACAGAAGTTGCACATTTTTATTTGCAAGCCCAACAAGAGTAAAGAAGGCAATAACATTTTTTTTTATGCAGAAGCAAATTTAAGTTTCTGAGACTATTAAAAGAAAATTTATTCTCTAGCCATGAGCTCAGCTGGCAGACTACAGAAACAAAGTCATTTTTTAACTGGACGATACTTGGAAATGCACAGTTTTTAGCTTTTACTGCCCCGATTAGTGACTGGACAGGCGTAAAATCTAAATTCACATTTTCTTCTGGTCAGTAAACAGATCAGTGCTAAGAGGAAATCTCTAGCAACTCTCTTCTATTTAGAGGCCATATGAAAGAAATACTTAAATTTAGCTGTTTAAGTTTGTTTTTTGAAATTAGATGCATAGTATTAAAAGGGAGCATTTTGCAACCAAAAGAGCCTTTGCAGTTAATTTAGGCTACAAAATAGTTAGCAAGATGAGATTTCAGAAGGTGCTAGCAAAGTTGCTCTGTTGTACTTAAAAGCATTTAATGCCTGTGTGTTGTGTTGGGAATCTTTAAAGGTCAAATGATAAAAAGCAGTGGACCAAAAGTTAATGGAGTAAGAATTTTTCCATTTTGTTAATGGCTCATGGTTCAATGGGCAAGAGGGAAATAATAGGCTGCCATAATAAAATAAATAAATAAAAATGGTAAAAATGGGCAATAAACAAGTTGAAGAACCAATAACGGACTAAACAATTGCATGTGATTTTATAGGAATTCAACCATACTGTGAACGATGCACTTTGAACATAATGGTTATATTTACTAATTATGCTCCCGATTACATTTTTCCCAGATTACGTCAATTCAGGAATTAACATGCCTTAGTGTGATTTAAAGCCTGGACTGAGGAAACATGTCCAGTGTTTAAGAAACAAAACAGTATGTAAATAGGTACAAATCTTTGAAGCAATGTGAGAAAATTCAGAAATAGGACACAAAACAGAGAAAAAGCAGTTGGGAACCATCAAGTGCTTTTGTGTGTAGAATATGCATTCTGTTGAAGATGTTTGAGCCATTATTGTCAAAGACTTAAAGAGGTGTGCTTATTGCAGAAAACATGCAGTACAACTAATTATGTCTCTGCTATAAGTGGTCTTCTGAAGTGGCGCCTGGTGGCCCACTCATTGAATATGCTTATTTGAATTTTAACATCTAGAACCAGGGTAAAGACAAAGTATCTATGTTAAATGCTGTTTGAGGATGAAAACAGCAGAATGAAAATACAATTTGCATGAGTTTGTGTCGTACCTACTGTGCTGTCAGAGCAGATCGCTGAATTTCACAGAAATATAATCAGGGTTTAGAACTGGTATAAGAAAAAGAGGAAAGGAGCACAAAACAGTAATATCAAAAGTCATGTTTTAGAAATAATGCCACACACTCTAGTATAACCAGGCATTTATGGACTAGCAAACTACTTCTCTTTTTGCTTTATTTTTGTAAGTAACATGTAAATTTCATGAGCCACAGTGAGGCCTGTTTACTACTCGACCTGTAAAATTTAAAAAATAAACATCTGAGCACATTAAGCAAACTTTAGCATCCTGTTTATATGACCAGTTAGCGGCATGCAGGTTTAATGTCTTCCCTAATTGTAACTTCTGGCAGCCGATGTCCAGTTTACAAAGGACTGGGCTTTTGTTAAGCCCTGGAAACTTGACTCACTGGGATATTTGCAAGGTGTTTTCAAACTTATTTATAACAATGAACGCATAAACGATCAGCTCCTCACCTAAGTGCAGTTGTGCTGCTTCAGCAACTACTGAGGAATCTTGAGCTGGGAAATTGCATCCAGAGCTTGTCTTACAGTGTGTGTTACACTTTGTGTTACAAGTGCTGTGGTGGGGGCTTTAGTTCCAGATATAAATCCATATTGTTTTGATATGTAAGATGCAAATACAAGTACATCTACTTATTTAAATACACTGTATAAAAGTAAAATAAGACTTAAGAATTTTTTTTTCTTTTTTATCAATAATTCAGTTGTTTACTTAAAATTAGTTCAGTATTTGGTGTAACTACCTTTCAAATTGTAGGATTTTGATCACTTGGGTATCCTTTCACAAGCTTCTCACAATAGTTTGCTGGAATTTTGGCCCATATCTCTTGACATAATTCACTTTGTGTAATTGAGCCTGGCTTATGGGCCACCTTTTCATTTCTGCCGATGAGATCAGAGCTTTGTGTTGACCACTAAAACACTGCATTTGTTTTTCTTCAACCAATTTGTAAGCAATTTGGCCACAATTTGCATACAAATTTTGTGGCCATTGTGGGCTTTTGTTGTATAAGCAAAAATTATGTCTCGAGATGTTGCTACAAATATTTATCTAGATAATATTCTTTTGGATGGTGTGCTCAGGCCAGCAGGCTTCACCTGTTGTATTCCAAATGTACTAATGTTATTTTATCAAAACACCATACAATTTTAGTTAAATCAGACCAAACCACATGTCTTCAAAAATTAAGGTCTTTGTCCCTGTGTCCATTTGGCAAACTGTAATCGAGCTCTTTATACTGATTTTAGAGAAATGACTTATTACTTGCAGAGTGGCTTTTCAGCCCATGTTAGTTATCAGATTTACCTCAAAGTGAAAAATTATACTCTTTTATCAGATTCAGGCAATATTGTCACAATGTTTCACCCAGATCTCTAGGTATCTATTGCTTTTGTTCTGCAATAGATACACCAATTTCACACCAAAACTCTCGTTTTGATGGAAAATCTTCGGGACCCTGAACCCATCTCCTTAGCGTTTGTTCATACATTGTTTTGCCTACTTACCCAAATCTCTGTGTTGTACTTTCAGTCCCCAGAACAATATTTTAATGTAAAGGGTTTGAGGATTGTAAGTTTGAGCCGGCGGTGTTTCAGACTGAAAAACACAATTAGCTAAAAATCAAGTCATTGGAAATTGTCAACTTAAAGATTTTTTTCGTGCACATGGATGGATGCATGGATGGATCCTGACTCAAGTTGTTCATCAAATTGCTCTTAGAAGGAGAAAAACACACTTTTCCTCCACTAGAGAGCTACAAACAAATCAAACAGGTTAACCAATGTTCCGTGAAGCTCTCACAACATAATGATACCCAGGCTGCACTACTTATACCACGTCTCTCCCTCCAAAACAAATTGCCAGTAAAGCATCATTTACCCTCACTTCAAGGCCTGCCAACTGCATAAAACTTTTAGTGGCGATGCTACACATCAAGCAAAATCATTAAATAACTCAGCAGCTCAGCCTGAAACTGGAGAAAAATCATGCTACAAGAATCCCAAATGGTGATAACGATATTTACTTCGAGTTCTGGAGACATGAGGTATGAATGATGGAACAAATTACTCAACACTGTTTCTTGTCAGCAAGCCAATAAATGTTCCAAAGAGCATGTGTTTCATTCCCACAGGGGTGGGCGTTTGTTGTATAGTTTATCTTTTAATGTAAATAAATTGTCATAATAATTTATCGTTGTCACGATAAATTTGAATTAATGATAACTAAGTAAATTTTATTAAATCCAGTCATTGTGTGCAGTTTAGTGACATAAAACAAGCTTATTGATGTAAGTGGCATCCTGATGAAATCTTTTTCAAATGGGAATGTTTTTAACAGTATTTGTGTTTGTGGCACCATATGCTCTACCAAGAAGTTGCAGCCACACATTTACCTAAAAAATAAGCAATACATGCTTTATTTTACCCTCATTTCTATTGTTATCACAATAGTACCACAAAATACCGTGATATGAATCTAAATCTAAATAGCTCACACCTTGTTTCAAGCAAGGTTTGCCTGTACAATAACTTGTCAAGCTGTTAGAATCGCTTCCATCTGCAACCATGAACATATATTTTAATTTGATGGGTTAGAATGATACTTAGTACTATTATCATAATCTTTTTAGTCATTATATCTGTAAAAGAAAAACAATGTTTTCTATTAAATGTTTTTCGAAGTGAGAATCAGTAGAAGTGCTTAATATTTTTGTATTTACTTACTATTCAAAGAACAGCTGAACTTATACAGAGATTAAATTACACTCTGGTGTGCTTATCTACTAATTAGGTGACTTCTGAAAGCAAGTGGTTTTACTGGATTTAATTTCGGGAGATGACATTAAAACGGGTGAAATATATATGCATATTGCAATTATTTGCAAAATATTTTGAAAACCATGCATCAAATTTCTTCTTCCCCTTTACAAATATGCACTCTTTCACATAAGTTCCCAATTGTGGTTACGCAGTGACAAAATGTGAAGTTTTAGATCAGTTAGCTAAAATTAATCAACAGGCCATTTAAACCCTTTGACTCCAACAGTGTTTCACCTGCAGATCACTGAGAAAGAACTAGAAAACTAGATGCTTGTGTTGGTAGGGAAGTGTTTGAAACACTATTAAACTTTATTAGGTATGTCTGAAAGGAAAATAAGCCAAAATGAGTTTAGACTGCAGAAAAAAAATAGCTGTTGCACTTACAGGACACATTAAGCGGAAAACTGTTTATTTTTTGAATGATTGTAGTGTTACTCATGTTTAATCCTTGCACACTCCATATATTTATATTAACTGATATTAATAGAAATTGTTCAGATTACACACATTGCTTCTACTTCTCAAATTATGTGAGTATTGCAAAAAAAAAAAAAGCTAACTTTTTCCACTGAAGAGCAAAAATATATTAGAACATAAGGTTTGAGCTTTAACAGTCAATATCTCTCTTAGGCCCTTTTCACTTGCCATGGAGTACAGTAAAGTCTTCTGTATGAGCCGACTTGACGCGAAACCATAAAAAAGATGAACACTCCAAACGATTTGGGTCACATATATAAAACTGTCCTCCTGGAGTTGAACAATGAGCACCTTGGTGGCTTTAACGTGTATCTCTGTCTACCTTAAGCACAAATAATAATCCAGAGCTGCTTTAAAGTTTAGCCATAGCCTTGCAGCATCTTCCAGATGCCCATGTCACAGCCATTAGATTTTTTTATTTTTTTTTAAAACACATCACTAAATCACTCAGCGCCAGCAGCAGTGAGGTGGAAATCCTTCAGCCCTGTTTCAGAGCTTTATTGATTTGTAAATGAGTAAGTCGGGGACAGAGCGGATCGCTCGTGGCCTGCGGGAAAAACTCAGCGTTGGTTTGGGACGTGCAGCAGCCAGCACCTAATCAACATTTATGCAAGAGCAGCGCTTTTGCTCACCTGTAAAAAAAAATATTTAAAACTTGTGTAAGCACTACTACTAGCAGCACCTTCATTGTTATTCATGCACAGATTATTCTATCTTGGAAATAAAGCCAGAGGAAAATGTTGGGTTTTTTGGGGGGGTTTTTCTCGCCTTTATGTTGAGTGATAGATAAATGAAAAAAAAAAGGAAAAGTAGGCAACTTAAGCAGGTTTTAGAGGAAATCTGAGAGTGTCTGGGTCACTGCAGGTCTGAAGCTAACAAGCTCCTAAGAGACAGTTTCAATTGGGGTTGGCACCAGCGTGGCCACATTGCTCAATGTGCCATGAAAGAACAAATCGGAAAACTATGTGGCTGCTAAATGTTTCCTTCTATACAGGGCTGAATGAACTACAAGCCAGCCAATAAATCTCACACTCTGAACCACCTACACTCTCTATAGCCCTGTGATAATGCTATACATACAACTTTGCACTGATATTGTCACATCCACTGGATAATATATGCAAAATGTGCAAAACCTCAATTTTAAATGCAGGATTTCTTCCTAAAGGCTGATGGCAGCTGTGAGATTCGGGGTATTTCTTCAATGCACTGCAATTACAGGCGCAGATTTAGGGATTAAACACATTTACTACTTTTGCTACAAAACAAAATCTCTCTTTTGGCGTTACCATGACCATTTCTTCTACACATGTCTCATATATTTATGTGATATAATATTAAAGTTAAGGAAAGTACTTAATACATATGGCAAACATTTTTCTTTCTGTGTGTTTTTTTAAGTAAGAAAAACATTTAAACTAATAAGGTGCACTCATACATGTGATGATGTACATGTTAACTTCTCGGATGGTTAACTACAAAGTATAACCATTTAAAGGTAATTATCATAGGCCTATATTTGTAGTCATCTTTTTCATTGCACCTGCTGCATAACATCACATTTCATGTTCATGCAGATTTTCCACTGTTCTCTAAACACAAATTAGATCATGCTTGGTGAGTTTTGGATTCTCATCGCTGGATTTCAGTTCATATTCAAATTCATTTTGGGGTTACTTGATTTGTTTTGAACTTTCTTAATAGTTTTGAACTATTGCACCCATACATTCCACTCACTGATCTGTGAGGTCAGTAGACCAGATGTTTAAATAGACCAAATTGACAGAGCTTTTCCTGCAGCAGAGGCAAATCTATGACATTCTTTGTCATTGTACATTAAACTGGTTTTCGCTTCATGTTTTGAAATACAGAACAAACTTTTCCACACTGGTTTGAGCCAGACATGGCTCACCACATGTGATATTCTTCATTCTTACAATCCATGAGTCAAGGTAAGTGAGCAGAGGCACTAAAAGAATCTAACATTTTTGCTTGATCCATAGCATAAATCGCTCGCTTTGAATATACTATCAAAATTTGACATGGATTGGCAGTACAATATTCACCTTTAGATGTATATTTCGAATACTGCGAATAAGCTGCAGTGCTTTTATTAATCCCGGAAGGGAAATTAGACTCCCTGCTGCCCAATGTTAGTAATGACTCTTTGGCTTCTGTTGTCGACTCATATCTCAAAGGTTCCTGCTACCAGCACCAAGTCACTAATAGCTTTGAAAATGACCACCAAGAAAATCAAGCTACCACAACAATGAAGAAAGTGGACTATTAGATGAAAAGCAGGATTGCATTAAACGCCGCAGAAGCCCTCAGATAAAATCCCTCTTTGATCTCTAGAAACCTCCAAAATGCTCTTCATTGCAGTCACCTGCAGCCTGCTTTTCCCTCAATTCTCCATACCCTAAGATTGGCCTTCACACATTTACAGCTTGTGTACTGCAGCAGAAAACTCCAGCAGCAAACATGGTGATATAAGCTGTCACTGCGAGGAGCTTCTAGGTAAAGAAGTGGGGGGAGTTGTTAAGTGCAATGCTTACTCTCTGTTAACATGTCTTTCTGTCTGCCACCAACAAAACACAATGTTTTGTGTAAACAGTAGCAGTAGATAGAAAGGCTGCAGTATGGCTTCTTTAAGCCCTGACACTGGCAACTTCCTGACCTCAACCAAGTGACTTGTTTTCTTTTTTTTTTTTGGTCCTGTCGCTGCTCTACAACTGTCATTTTCAGGCTGCTACCTTTCCACACCTATTTGACTCATTGCTGTTAAAAACACCAGAGGTCATAGTTACATCAATAGAGAAAAATATGAATTGCCTTTAGAATCAGATCTTAATATTTGGCAGAAATATTTCTTCTTTTACATGTCAGGACTTTCTGAGAAAAAAATGCACCTTAAAAGCCTAAGGCAATATCCAATATTAATAAATGAGGTTTATTGTTCTGAATTTGAAATAATGTTACTTTTTGTTTTCTTCAGTAAATAACAATTAAGTCAATTGATGAAGTTAGACTCATGTTATCTTGGGAACGCAGTTCTAAGATACACTAGATGAGATACTAAAAATGCTTTCCCTTATTTATTATAATTGCTGCTAATCTAGCAATACATGCATAGATAGCTACATTTTTACACAGGCAGATAAAAACTGCAGAATGGTAAGCTGACAGAGGCATAAAGATGGAGCAGTCAGTCACTTGTACAGGTCACAAACCACCCACAGCCAGGTCTCACCCTATAGGTCAGAGGGCAGGGAGCTTTAAACTCTCGATAATATCAACTGATCTTTAGTGTCATGAACACAGACTGCGTGGAGTCTGCTCTCATGTACATTTTGTACTTGTTCAAATCAGAGCATTTCTTAGGTTGAATAACAATTACCTTGAGCTCACCGTGTTTCACTTGGAAACTTGTAATCTGGTTTTGTCTGAAACCTGACTTTGTTCTGGGGGACAATAACAGCAAAGGTTAAAGGAGAAGCACACTACCCTCTTGGGGCTTTCGATCATTGCGACTCTCCTTTAGTAGCACACGTCCGTTTTCTACAGCCTCGACACCTGTGTCCTAGTTGGTAGCCCTAAATATGTCACCAGAGTAAACCCACAGTGTTGACACAGTGCTGACCTGCATCAAGACCCACAAGAGACCTTCTGCCATCTCTTCACATTTCTGTCTTCCATTTACTTATACTCATAACTCATTTTTACCACTCACAGACGCCATTCATACTCTCTCTGGGAACATCTCTCCAGTGTCATGCTGTGTACTGTAGGGCTTAGGAAGCAAAAGAAGTTGCTACTAGCAAAAACAGGAGAACATATTTTTTATAAAGAATTTTAAGATGTGGGCGGCATCTAGAATCCTTCTGTGGTTTCTTTAAAATAAAATATACAGACACATACTACAGCACATCTTTCTTAAGATTTCTCTCCTTTTAGGTTTGTTTCACCCTCAGTCAAAGGGTTACTTTGAAACTGGCTTCCTTTATAGCTCTAATTTTCTCCCACCACGTCTTTGGCTTTCTGTGCACTCTTCTAAAGTGAGGTGCCCCCTCCATGAATCACTGTCTGTCACTCTGAACTGTCCTTCACCTTAAGTACTTGCACAACAAGTCAGCAGTTTTTGGCAACTGAGGTTTTCTTCATTATCTTTTTCTCACATCCTCCTCACACTGTCCCACATCTGCCTTGTTTTGGAGAATGTAGATACACTATTTTAAGTAAAGAACAGACTTTCTTTACAAGTTAGTTATCTCCTTATACTTCACATTGTTAAATATTAAATTCTACCTTAAAACTATGAATTATTGAAGGACTTTGATACTAGAACAAAAAGTAACTCAAAAGGGAAAAAAATAATAATACCTCTTCATTTGGAGTATCATAGATTATCCATATGTCTGGGTACTTAGAAAGTTCTGTAGTGTAATATCATGTAAAGGACTTCCTTTGTGCATTTCATTAAAAATAATAACCATAATTTGTTAAAGATGTTAAAACATCAAGACGTTGTCATTATAAATGCTTTATTTCAATGTGACACATTTCTCCTTTTCACTTTTTGATGTTTCTACTGTGCAAAAAAAATAAAAAAAATTCAGATCCAGCTCATGTCTATTTAGATCAAACAGTTGACCACATGAGAAAGAGTGTGTGCGTCTCTCCTCGTCCTGGAAAGCCACGCAAATCAGCAATTACCTTAAATCAAATAAAGACTGCCAAACAAAACATCTCAGAAGACTCCTCACACAGCGACATATCCTGAAGCTGTCAGGGAGCATCACAACACTTAAATCAGTGATCTACAATGACACAATCCGTAGAATGCTAATGATTCCCCTTATCAACTATAAATAACATGAGCGAGTGTCAGCGGATGTGATGTAAGTGCCCTCAAACTGATTCATAAGCGAACAGAGCAGAAGGATATTCAGACAACCTAGCCGATCCAGCTGCAAAGCCCCATTATGCCATTGATTTGACAAATGCAAAACAGATTCTTCCTCTTGAGAAGATTGAAAGACTTTAAACCAAATGCACATCAATGCCTCTTATCTTCTCAGTATGGATGGAAAGACTATTTTGGGACAGATTAGAAATTTTAATCACTTTTCTAAGCATAAAGTCAATAAACACGGTGGCAAGTTTTGGCCTTTCAACTTAAGGGTTTGGGTTCCAATGGTCAGGGTGGTTTGTTGTATCAGGAAACAAGAAGTTTTCCTGTTTTAAGTGTATCTCAGAGGTGTAGCGATAGTTTTAGTTCTAATGATTTTTACCTTTGTTTTTGCTACGTAAAACTACATGACTGGCAATGTTTAAAAAACATTTTAATGGCATTTTGTTTTCACATTTGCTTTAAAAACAAATAGTCCAACACTTTTGCATCATCATGGCAGGGGTAGTATCATGCTGTGTGGCTGTTTCTCCACCAGTGGTACTGGTGCTCTACATAGTGGATGGAATAATAGAAGAGAGAAGCCCAGTTTAAATTTTTTAACACATCACAGGACTGCAGAAGATCTGTTCCGAGTCAGAAAAGTCAGAAAGTTGGATTTTTGACATGTAACGTTTATCATTAGTTTTGACATCAAAATCCATTAATCTCCCACCCACAATAACACGAGGCAACAGCTTTTAAAAGCATGGCATGCTGAGTAATCACTTCAGGCCCACATCAGAAACATATTAAGTGAGTTTCCTAGGGTTGCACTTGGTATTATTCAGAATCACTGTTCTGCTACATTATTCAACTAGACTATTGCGAAGCTACACTTTAAGCCCAATCTAAGACAACACAATGCATCCCTTTCATTCTATTGCCTTTAAACCCAGTCGATACTAAATTACATGAAATTGAATTTAAATGACTATAGACTTAAAGTTACACCTTTTGAACCAACACAATAAATGAGGAAAAACATTTTGTGGTTTGTGAAAAATTAGGCAAGCTGCAATGTCTGAAGTAAAACAAAGAATACCAAAACGACTTCTAACGAAAGTTGAATGAAGTAAATTTCAGCAAGAACAGAGCATACATAATGAATCTTGGAAGAATAATCTGAGAGTTAATGAATGACTAAAACATCAACAAGTATCCAGGAAAGTAAGAGTTTGATTAGTAAGTATGGTGAAAGAAAGAACCATTTAGTCATATTAAAGCATCACCAAAGATTGAGAATCTGTTGTGTAATAGAGCTAACTTAGCCAGTGCAATGTGCAACCTCCTGGACAAAAAGCAAAGATGAACAGAGGTAAAAAATTCATGGCTGACCTGAAATAATAATCCTGTCTTCTCCTCAGTAGGGGCCTAACATTTCAGAGAGGGTCAAGTTTGAGCAGCGTAGAATCTCTTGGGTAATAAGTGAAGAAGAGAAGCAGCAATGCGAGTGCCAAAAGTACGACAGAGCTGACTGCAAGGTTATGGATGAGACTGTAAAATCACTGGTTCAATGATTCATTTGGCTCTAAAGGTTATGTATCTAAAATTGGAGGGAATCTTGGATTTATTCAACTACACATATAAGAAGCAAACACGGACAATGGTGTTGAACGATAGGACCAAAAAGCAAGTCTCCAAACAATTCAGAACAGCATACATGAGCTAAAAAGACATTAATAACCTTCACATTCACATTTGAAGAACATAAAAAAGCAAAACAAAAAAGAGACATCCTTAAGCCTCTAGAAAGAGGATAAAAGATGGAAGTACAATACAACAACAAGCTAAACAAGTCATTCAAACCTTCTCTCTGCATTGTGAAGAAAGCAGAATATTCAATACTGTCATGCTGACATCTGCCTGGAGAAACAGGAAGAAATATAGTTTCTACTTTGCTTAATGCTATTAAATTTTATATTGTGCTACAGGTAAATAAATGAAACATTAAAAAAACACACAAAACCAACAACAACACAGTAGAGGTTGTAATGCATGGCTTTAACAAAGCAGCTCAACAACAGGAAATGTCCTTCTTAAAACAAAACCCCACTCACATTTCCAAGGTTAGAAGCAGACTTGAATACAAAGCCTCTGTATTACACATTATTACTTTGCTTTGACCGAACATTGTTTTGCTGCCTTGTTACATTATGTAGCTGTGTGTTTATGAGCAAACACAGCACATTTTGTATTATTAATGCAAGAACAACAAAAAAAAAAGTTTGCTGGAAATCAAACCTTTCTGTTGCTACATATGTGATTCACTATGCCAGCAGTCTATTGAAGTCCACCATTTAAACAGGAGATTGTAATATCTCGTTACTTGTTTGCAATTAATTTGCAAATTTATTAGGGAGCAAATCTGAACAAAAAATTGTTTGAAGTAATAATGACAACAGTTTCTTCTGGAGAAATACAGTAATGAGGAAGAAGAAGCAGTTGAGAAACTGATGATATGGTGGATTTGAAAACATCTGGATATGAGTCATCATTAATAACACCTAACGCCATCTTTTATGCTTCCTTTGTTGAAATAATCCAATCTTAAGACCAGTGTACTACGGCGGATTCATTTCCTGTGGTCACTGTAGATCGATACAACATGAAAGGATCAATGTCTTCAGAGTCATGCTAACCATCACAGGTACACACATCTGAGACAGAACTGGACTTGACAGCTGTGCTTAAGAGAACTGCTAAAAGGATCAATATCAAAATATTACTAATGGCGATGCATCTTATATGGATTTCTTGGACACTCTGCATCCATCTTCCTCGCAAACACAATGCTTAGAGACACTCCATTTACACTTCTAAAAACCTTATTTTTTTGACAAACAAAAACATTCATTAGTCTAGCAAACATCACCACTTTTCAATCTGATACACTGAAATATCAGTGCAACAGTACATAGTCCAAGGTATTGACTCAATACTCAAAATCAAAGTACAAGTGAAGATCCAAGTTAAATATCACAACATTTCCCAGCATGCATCTTTGTTTTGACGACAATATTTCACAGAAATATGCTGAGAAATAGCGAAGGGTAAATAAACAATGGATTTATGAGTGGAAACCACAAGTAAGGTTCAAGAAATGTATAACAGTAAAGCAAATTATATTACAGCTACAATATGAAGGATAGTTTGGTCAAAGAAAAGTGAAAAAAACGTTTGCTACACACAATAATATAACCCACCCTATGGTGGGATCTTTCTAAATTTTAAGTGCGGAAATATATTATGGCAATTGGGAATTTACTTGATATATTGTTTACCTAAAATGGGTGAGAAAAGAATCCCAAAATGTATTGTACACTAAAGCATTTTAAAGGCGATAAAAGGAAACCCTGCAATGACAAATTTCCAAACTGTTTGAAGTACCAATTAGTACAAGTAAACAATTAAGATTTTACATCATAGAGCATCAACAAAGGTAACTGAATACAGTATTCATCGTGAACTAGCTGCTGAAGTTATAATGAAATGCGAGTTCCTTCTTGTCCTTCTGCACCTTGCAGCCATTCCAATGGGCACTTGTTTATTTTAATAAGGGAGCCATTCTCCCCTGTAGTGGAAGAGATGATGTTTGCAGAGCAGCCCCAGCTGCAGTCCGAATCAGAGTCATTGATTTGGCCCTCAGCTTGACGGGACAGTTTGGATCCCAAAGGAATGAGCAACGGCAATTGTATGACTCATCTGGCCTCCAAGCCCCAAGCATTAATATTCATGTCAATTAGAAATAAATGGCCAGATGATCTTCTTTTTTGCATCACTTTCACTTTAAATGTTGGAAGACTAAAACATTTGGTCTTACAATAATACATCAACTTAACACTAACATATATATATCCATATATGTTTGAACTTTTAGGAAATAACACAGACACACTTTGTAGGATGTGCAATGTGGGCACTTATAAACTGTTCCTGCCTTTTTAAAGGTTCTTTACCTGAAAGGCCTTTTGTGTTTCCTGTTGAGACTGACAGCAGTTTTACATTTTCCATACATTAAAGTTGGGCTCTCCTCCTCCCAGGGGACAATACTAAGAATCAACTGACTATAAAAATGCTTTTCATGTCTCATAAGAGTAGAAGAAAATGCTTGTCTGGTATTATGCATCACTGTGAAGTGCCCTGAGAACAGCAAGACACCCATCTAAGGTACCTGCCATTATGCTTGAAGAGCGAATTCGAAGCGAGTATCTGTGTTCCAGCTCTGGTTTATTGACTTTCTTTTCTTATTTCTTTCTCTTTTGTTCTTTTGTCACCAGTATTATGTTGCTATGGCGATGGCGTGAATGGAAGCCCTTGCTCATTATCCAATAAGCATAGCCTTTTTTAAGTTTCTTTTAATATTTTTTTCTGGATGTGCCATACTATGGAAATAGACATTATTTACATTATTGTTGAATATAGCAGTGACAATACCGATTGTCAATAAACCACCTTTTAATCACTGATCTCTCTTTCATCATCATGTGACGAGGAGCTTTAGATTCCTTAAAGCTGTATCACATAAGGGGATCAAGGGCAGATAAAGTCCACCCAACTGACCAACAAATGTATCACTGACAAGCAATTGATAAACGCAAGAAAACTAATAATGGTCTACATCAAAAAATACAAGGACTCAAAAGTTTTCTGAGTGACCAAATCTTGTCTAACAAAAACATAGATGGTGCAGGGTGAAGACCGCTGGAAGTCTTTTTTATGGAGTTTTCTTCTGATGATTTTTATACATATAACCATCACTATACAGCAGCAGGATGTTCAAGAGGCCAACAGAGACAGAAGGAGGTGAGGTGAGGGAGTGAGATTTGACCACTTATCTTTTTTCCAGTATCTGAGAATTTAAAGGACTGTTTATCCAGAACTGGGATGTTCTATTTTTATTGTATCAGACAGAAGATGGACAGCTCCTGATGTCAGACACAGAGCTGCAAGTTCTCAAGGATAGAGAGCAGTGAAAAGAGTCCAAGGCAACATAAAGCTGTGAATATGAATATCAAACAAAGTGAGACAGCAATTACAGGTATTGCTCTGTTTCCTTCTTGTTTTGGATGTTTTTGTTTTTTGTTTAGGAGGGAGCTGGTTGTAAAAATGCACATATACCAACTATAGCCTTCTACCCAGAGGCCTCTAAAACTAACAACAGCTCATAAAAACAGCTTATTCATTGAGATTACTTGTCTGGAAGAAATCTTAAGCTTACTCTCAGTTATTGCTGAGTGAGTGGTCTTCTGCTAGAAAAACAAAAAACTAACCTTATTAACTCAAACAGAAACCATAGCTTATACTCATGTCTTGTGTTACACACTGTGGTAAAATACTGTTGTAGTAATTCAATCTTTGCCTTAGATCTACATAGTGATGGGAATGATTAAAGTACTATAGCATACAGGAATATGCCACTGTTCATTAAAAATAATCCTGTCTGGAGTGTTCTAAAGGTTTTTCCATTTTCAGAAAATATAACATGATCACTACAATAATGCTGACTAGATTTAAAAAGAGTTTTAAGAATCAGAGTGGCTTTCACCTAGCATCCCTGAAAACCGACATTTGCATATAAACAACTTTCTAGCAGGTTTCGTGTTTCCTTGTTCAACTTGTCAGATAAAGTATGGCAAAACTAGGAAAATCAAGAATAAAAAATTAACTTGCATTTCAAACTTCTACAAAACCATGTCAAATTTAGCAGTAATTATGAAGCAGCAGAAGTCTAAAACAGTTGACCTCATCCTAAATCCTTCAGCCTTCTGATGTCTGTGCCTCCGTTGTGTAATCTGATTAAGATATTTGTTACACTCAGACACTAATTTGCAAATGAACTCCCTCAAGCACATTTAGCACCTACTTTAAAAATATGAGACTCACAGAAGAGAGAAAACTAAATTACTTCTCGAGGAGAACCTAGCAGTAAGAAGCCTACGTGTTTATCTTTTTAATTAGAGGCGGTCATTCCCGTTCAAAACAGGTAAAAAAGTTTGTTTTTTTTTAAGTTAGTTTTCTATATTTTCACTCCAAACCAAGGAGTGATGAAACTCTTTCTGTGATCAGGGACATCTGGTTTACTTTTAGACAACAAAAGTGATATTTGTTATAACCTGAGGCCTGATATGCTGTCTGTACAGGAAAGAAGGAGTGTTGACTATTGAATGGGTTTATCTATGTAGTTTGCAGGTTAACAAATAAAACTCAATCCAAATAGTTCCCAGTTGCCCGGTGATACACAATAAGCTCAAATTTGTTGGGTTCTCTATCAGATATGAGTTTGGACTCTGGCTGGTGCACTCCAAAACATAATTTTTCAAATCAGAAGACACATGCTGTTCAAATTGTTCGATTACATTAAATCCCAAATGATCAAAGTATGAATAATTTTGCTCTTACCTTTATGTAAATAATTGTTTAATAATGCATTTATTTAAAACATTGTGGCACCTTTAACGCAGGTTGCTCCTATCATAAAATCTCTGTTCCAACTCTGACAGACAAGAAATTACCTTATCTCATCACTTCACTGCTAAACAGCAGAGACTGTTTCAAACTGGTGATTAAATCTGGACTGCTTACAACGACTCATTTGATTGAATTTGCTATAAATCATGAGAAAGTATTTGCTTTTCCTTTGCTCAGAAGAGCCCTTTCAGATGAATCTGGCTTCAGTACAAACTCTCTTTTATTTTATTTTTTTTGAGGCAGCTTTTGACAGCTTGTGCGTGAAATCTGAGAACTTGGCTTCTTGTTGAATGTTGTGGACCAAAAAAAAAAAAAAAAAAATGCTACCAGCTTCTTTTCAGGGCTGAGCATATTTCACCACATGGACCCAAAAGACTGTGAGCTGACAGCAGACTGGTGCATCCCAGACACTGGCACTGCTAATGCTTGGCTGGTGTATGGACAGCTGGATATTGATGGACCATTTTAGCATGTGAATGAGGGAAGCAGGGAAACGGGGAGCTGGGCTGGGGAGACTGTTAGCGTGTTAATGCAATTCAAACACATTCTTTTAATAATATGGTGCACTCCAGTGCCAGGGGAAGTGGGTGGCTTTAACTACTGCATGATTAGGTTAAACAAATGACTGCCTCATTAAATGGACCCCCAGAGTTTCGCATGCATACATACAAACAGATGTATGCATGTCCATCAATTCTTCACGCGCACACACAAACAGATACCCAGACATTTATATTGGCAAAGGCATTAGATTGGCTGTGTATATAGAAAAGGGCACCACACAAAGGCAATACTCAGGAGGGTACAAGCTCCATCCAATAGACTAATTAACTTCTCCAAATTGCACCAGCCAGCCCTCTATGGTGTTCCAGTTAGCTCTGGATGATTTTACACAATACAGCAGAATGTGTCACCATGCACGGCCGTGTCGACATAACATCTGAGCTGCTCAACTAAAGCCAAGCTAATGACTGCAATTAGCAACGTTAGATTCCAAGCTGAGGACTCAGCTGGTGTAAAGTTGTACAAGCATTCCAGGCTTTTTTTTCTTTTCTTCTTTCCTCTGTCTTTTACTCAGCTTAGCGCATGAAAATTAGAGGCAAATTATTTTGCCGGTTGTTTACACAGTAGCTTAGGAAGAGTCACTAGAACGATGTTTAATTTCCTTACTTATTTTGATCTGCCCATAAGCCGTCAACCCAGCACTTCCTCTGGAAATTGAAGAGGACAGTGCTTTAGGATACATTTCAACCACACACATAAATATCCAAGTTAAATCAGTCAAGTCAATGTTTCATTGCCATTTTAATAAAAAAAAAAATCTTGATTTGTTTTGGTGTTTTGTCAGTCTTTGTCTGCCTTACAAAGACTGAACATATAGAAACATTATAACAATACAGCACTATAAAGAACCAAAGGTAAAAACAAGTCATCCTTTTCTATCAGAGCACTAGATAGAAAAAATAAACAAATAAATTGAAGAATATAGATAAAATTAAAATGCTGATACATTCAACAAAGATCTTAAAGGGAGTAGGGTATCTGATGGTGGATGTTGAAAATTGAAGATCCTCATTTCTTGAGGATTGAGAATTGAGGGGTTCTGGAGAATAAGCTCCTTAACTTTTTTGCCTGATGGCAAAAGGACAAAAAGGATGTTAGCATGGTGAGACGTTTGCTCAATATCTTCAGCCCAGTATTAAGAAGGATGGTGTTATATAGGTCATTAGTGGTAAGGAATTCCAGTTCCATTAGTTTAGATGCTGCTCTTACAACCGTATTGATTGCCGTCTTGTCATCAGCTGAACAACTTAAGCTGCCTTAAAAAGAGCAGCCTCCTTAAAAATATGCCTGATGTTATCCATCCATTTAAGTTCAGAGGATGTGATGGTCTCTGGAACTTACTGTCTGCTGTCTTTAGACAGTAGACATAATGACCAGGGGACGCAGTACATCTGAGTTTTTGTAGAAATATCTCCTTAGTTTTGGAGATGTTGATACTTTGTGTGCACCAATCTTTGTGTGTGTCTTTTTCTTAATTTTATTTTCCTTTTCTTTATACAGTACTGTGCATATTGTTACATATTGAGAGAGAAAGAAATAAAAGAAAAGAAATAAAGGTAAATTTGACAGGAGTATAAATTATTTCAGACATGCTTGTAGTACCTGTTTGTATAACTCTTTTCAAACAGTCTTTCTAGGAAGGGAAAGATAATTTTCTGCAATCACTAACCAATTGTAAGGGAGTTCCAAAAACCTCTATAAAAAATAAATAAAAAAAAACATCAAGTGGTGGACTTGTGACCCCTGCAAGGATCTCGTCTTGGCATAACCACTCAAGCCCCTGCCACCTTACCCTTGGCTAAATAATACATGTAACTCATGGGGCGCTTGTCACACCCAATTGTACACTCGTAATCAGTGCTGAGGGGAGTAAAGAGTGGCGGAGGGACATGGCAAAGAAAGGAATCCTTCTTACATAGTCAGACTTAAGCACACACACGCACAGAGGCTTATTGACAAAGACTCCTGACATCTGTGGATTACAGAAGATTCTTGAGATTATGTGGTAAAGATGAGTGTTGGCAGATTAGGCTCACCACTAAGAATCTGACTAAAGTCTGTCAATTTTCACAGATTGGAGTAAACAGCACAAGTGAGTATGTGACTTGATGCCCACTGCAGTCTTGCAGCCCACAAACAATGTATAGCTGGAGAAACTTGCCCCATATCCGCATGTCAACAGGGCCAAAAGTCAGAGTGACCCAGGGCTATGAAAGCATTTCCCATCAGACGTCTGTTTCACTGCAGAGGCCATTTTGCTCCCAGAATAGCAAATCTGCGGAAATCTAATCTTTGATGTCTCATCTAAAATAGATTGAGCCATTTTCTGCCAGAGGAATGGAAGTAAAGCTCAGCAGCTAGTGCTACATTTCAATTGAATTATTTGATATGTTACAAGGAGAAAAAGCAGTTTTAATTTATCCTTCGAAGTAGATGGTAAAATTATTTTAGAATCACCTTCTGCAAAGTGTTTTGGGAAAATATCATATATCTTTGTTAAAGATTTCTTTTATTTTAAAAAGAAAACAAATATTCTTTATTTGTGTCACATTGTGTCATATTACAGCCACAAACTTCAATGTATTTGACGGAGATGCTAAGCAATGGTTAACTCAAAGTAGCATATAACTGAAGTTAAACTAAAATGACTTTTTCAGAATAAATATCTGAAAATGTGGTGTGGATTCATTGTTCCGCCCCCTTTTCTTAGGTAGACCTAAATACAATCTAGAGCAAAAGTCATCCAGTGAGTAAATAGAGCCCACCAATGCAGCAAAGGGCCTTGTAGATGTACGAAGGGGTGTAAATACAAGGTACTGTATTTGATGGATTAAATTTAAACCACTAATTTTTAAATTAAAATTTAAGGCCTTATTTAGGAACTTTACATAATCATGTCTCAAGTACTCAACCACAGCAATATATCAAAGATCCCGTTCCTCGGGCGACCATTCTATCCCCCATTTCTTTTATCAGCTCTCTGCTGCTCAAGATAATTAAAAATTTGGTGAGGCCTAATCATTTGGACACAGCAAATGATTTGATTTAACCTTGATTTAACAGGAAGAACCCCTGGAGATGGAAGCAGGAAGCTTATATAACGGACATGAATAGTAAAGAGGCTGACAGTGAACCTGTGGGAATTTGATAACCACCATCAGCTCCAACCCCAATCTGGAAAGGTGCCAACAGGAGGGGGGAAAAAAAAGGATTGCCGCTGTCACAGGATGAGGACACAGGGTTGTATAGCACTGCAGAAACATACATTCATTCACACACACACCAGAAGACAAGTACTAAAGCACATGCATATGTTTAAGCAGGTATGGACAACCATCTGCGCTCACACACCTTCAGCTTCCCCTCGTCTGCAGCGCCGAGGAAACCATCTGTTCAGAAGTTCTAAATAAGTGAAGGCTATTTGCTATAGTCATCATCTGGCATAATATACTGTGACAATGCTGTCACAAAACAGGACAACACTCTTCATTTTCCCCAAAGTTACATGTTTAAGCTTAGGCTCCAATAGGCAAAAATTCTGTGACTAGTTTAATGAATGTGGCATAAAATTAGACAAGAAGACTATGGGGATTTTTTGCTTGTTTTTAATTTTGCAACTTCAGAACCTTAATTTATACAATCCAGTTAGACGAGACCAAGTTTAACTCGTTCTCTTAAGACATTTTACTCTTTTTGGCTTTTAAAAATTTTGGTTCACCATCTGACCAGGTATTGATCTTGTCAACTTATCATTATTTCTCAAACCTCATTCTAGCCATCCTGGCTTGGTGCTGGATGCTAGCAGTTGATTGTTCTTCCTGATGCTAGCCCAACACTTCCTCCAAGGTAAGATAGCTTCCGCCTATGCAATGAACCTGGCTCTTTCTTGGTTGTCTGATGGTTTCCACCTCATAACAACTGGCTGCCACTATGCCCATTAAACCATTGTGTTTCTGTTGAGACTGTCAGCTACAGCCCTTATTGAGCTGTTTACATCCTCATTATCCGGAGAAGAATTCCCATACTGACCACCTGCAGAAAGGCCTTGGGAAAAGAAAGTCTTTTATTTGCTGGAAACCTTGAACTTTTCCTCCAGTCTGCTGAGAGGAAGGTGGAGAAGGTTGGATTTGTATGCCATACTCTACCTGCATTTTTGAAAATATAGCTTTTTAGAAAGATATGTTTTTTTTTCCAGAGGCCAAAGGAATGATTATGTAAAGTTGCCAATAGGTCATACTGGCTTTACAATGAAGCTCATACTTTGATCAGACAAATTCTGTGCTTTATATTTTGTTATGACTAACACTTTGCCATAGGTCTTTGCTTTGCTAGGCAGGAGATTTTCCAGTGTCCTCCATGAACAGGGTTCCTCTGTTGTAGACCTGAACCTTGAGCTAGGACCTTCTCTCATGGTCAACTATTCTGATTTCTGTACTCATAGATTCTATGCTCAGCTTGTGAGAGAAGAAAAAATGTAGTTTATAATAGTCTTTGCTGGACAATAGGTTGCACATATGTAAAGTTTTGACCATTAAATTCCTTATATCACTTTAATGAAGTAAAATTGTTAAAAAATGAAAAAAATAAAAAAAGTATCAAATTAAGCTTAATGTCTTTTCGTTTTGCCTTTAAGGTTTACCTCTGCAAGGCTTTAGAAAAATAAAGACTTCAATTGGGGTGTCTTCCAACAAAAGCAAAAGGCATGAAAGGTTCAATGCCAACAATTGAAGGCAGAAGAGGCCTGCAATTAAACACTAAAAAAGGCAGCATTTTTTTTTAGCTTGCATACAAAGGTAAAAGTATATGTGTTGGTATAATAAATTGCATAGTCTGAGTCTTCTTGCACTTGGCGCAACAACTTACAAGAGCATCTTTTATTGGCTTGTTTTTGGCAGTGTAATTATGCATAGCAGTCTGTTCAGTGATCCTGGTGCAGAAATGTCAACGTGCCAAAAATGAAACAGTACAATAACAGTTAATTTTTCGCTTGGTAACTCCTAAAGCTTGTAGCAAAACTGAAAAGGTGGTCTAATTCAACACAAGCAAATTAAATTGGGCAGCAAAGTGGGTGTAGAAAATGACAATCCTTGAAGACCCTAGGAACAGAAGAGGATTTTTACACATCTTTTTATTCTCCTACCCAAACTGCATACAGTATACAGCACAACTGAGTCCCACTTATTCGTTTTAAGATTTGTATGAATTGCTAGAGTCCAGAGTAATGTGTATATTTCCTGATCATTTATTGTATTTCAATTATATATTTTACAGCAGAGCTGTTAAACCTCTTTTGCCATGTGGGCCAAAATTGTAAAGTTAAACATTCTCAATGTTTACAACATTTTTCTCCAGTTAAAATTACAAAAATTAATTCTGTGATTATGAACAAAGTATTTGACCTTCTTTGCATTAATCTAAACATACATTATGTATATGGCTGTATACTGTGAAACTGACATAGTAAAATTGTTGTTGAAGTGATCTTGTTTGGATCACTGTTGATCCAAAACAAGAGGGTATCGTACGCTTGTCGGAAAAGCAAACAATTTGCTAAGTTTTTCGAAAACGCTTGCTGTACTGTCAGTGAATTGTTGCATCTGTTTTCATTTGGCTAGAAGTTGCTGGATGTCTGCAGTCCTACTTACTACAAAATTAAAAGAAAAGAAAACCACAAAAAAGACATTGCCATTAAAGGAAAAATATTTTGTCCTGTTTCTGACATTTCACATTTTCGGAAGATTTATTTGAAAATCTCACCCTAAAGCATTATAAAAGTAATTGTCTACACAAGTTGTCTGAAGTGATGTAAACAAATGCACTGAATGTGTACTTTTCCTATATAGTGGTCAGAGCCCACACAAAGCCATTTAAAGGGCCGCAGATATCCACAAGGCCACACTTTGGCCACCCCAGGTATACAGTGTACACAGTATGTAAACATCAGGCTTCAACTATCTATGCTCAGACAAACTGTAGCTTTATAGTTCAGTAAAACACACTTCATTTAATCAGTTTTACGCCCCATTGAACACCAATGATATTCTGAAAGAAGCAACATTTCCTATTCATTTTTTCTGAACAGAGACAGATGCTTTGTCAACACACACCTGCAGCCGTTTCTAAAATCACATCACATCTTGTTCTGCAGAAGTTCTGGGAAAACATTATTCTGTTTCCTCCCGGTTTTGACATGAGATGCTAATAATAAAACAAACGTGGGCAGCCTACATCACAGTGTTGCACTGTGTGCACAGGAAAAGAAACTGGTTTTGAACACCGGTGCCCTAACCTGCAGCTGTGACTCTCGCTGGGAGTGTGGCTTGAAGAAAATCACATACAGGTTAAACACTCCTGATAAAACCTGACTGCATCATGCTCACTAATTCAGTCACTTTGGACATAAATTTCACACGGGATCTGGTCATATGAATTTCTAAGCTACCCAGAAGTTTGCTTCTGTTCAGTAAAACACAAAACTCGCCCCTCTCACCATATCTGTTTGGCATGAAACACCAAACAGATATGGTGTCCCTTAAAGAATTGTCTACAAACAAACCAAATCAAAAATTAAGACGGGCTCCTTTAAAAAGTAACAGTGGACTGAACAGTTGTCTGCCTTTACTTCAATATAAAAAACAAAGGTTCATTCCAGCACTTCTAATCATTTCCCCTTTTTTTTGGCAACAATAGTTTGCCACTGCTATTTTAGACCATCAGCACAATCAAAAGTAGGCATACTGGCAACTGAATATGTATACGTTAAGCCATTACCTCCACCAGTTCCCATTTTTCCAGATTCAGGGCTGACACATATCCAACGCGGCAGCCGATCCACAGCACTATGGCGAGATGAATAGTCCATCATCCCTGCTTCTCTCTCTCCCTCTTCACTCTGCTCTCTTCCTCTTGCTGGAGCTGTTTGCTCAGCTGTTCCTCTTTCTGACCGCATTTATCCCAGATGAGAGGCGCAGCTTACCCCGTTAATCTGTGCTGTGTGTGTATGCGTGTGCGCGTGTATCCATTCAAGGCATTCCCTCTATGCCGCCCCCCATGAACATGTTAAGACACACCCTGATCAAAGGAGACACATAAAATCATAGTTTAGAAAAACAGCAGATAGTGTCAGATTTTAAGTGAAGGGCATTCAGAGCATATTCCTCTAAATGCCTATGACATTTTTGTTTTAGAAAATCAAATGTCATTTGACATTTCAGCCAATAGATGTAGTTATTCAACATTTTTACATCTTTACGTAAAACAATCTTTGCAGCAATACAATTATGGGAACTTTATTGAAAATAAAGCTTGGCATGATATGCAAATAAACAGGAAACAGTGATTAAAACTTAAGTTGATCAGAGCAAAGGTGAGTTAAGTACAGCAAAGCAGTTCTGCGGTTCACATCTACTCATGCCAACCATTGAACGCTAATATAAAAATGCTAAAGACATACAAATTTAAAGAGCAGCTGCTCCTCACACACAAATCTAAATAATGATTTACCTTTAATTGGAAAAAAGGCTGGAATTTTTTTTGAATGAATGAATTACATTCATCCAAGATTTGCTGTGAAATGATGCTGTATAAATAAACTGAATTAAATTGATGACTATGTGAGGTTAGCATGGCCAAATACTCTCATCAGTACAGCAAACTGATTACTGGAATTGTTTTTGGCTTAAACCTGCTTACTGGAGAAAAAGAAAGAGATTAAGTGATGGTATAACATGGCAGCGGTTAGCAGGCAAGTCAAATGGGTATTGATTACCTGCTTTCATGTAGACTCAATACTATCCGGCTCTTTGTATTTGTATATTAATTTGTACTGTATTTGGAACAGATACAAGACATTAAGCATAAATCTTAAGATAACACTGAACAGACATCACAGAAATCTGTGATTTCTTGTGTAGAACAAATGTTTTATGTGCCTACTACAAGCATAGAACATGTTTTCAGATGGGGGGGGGAAATCCCGCTGTCTAATGTAACAGCGTCCAGACATGAGCAGCTGTTGTTGTGGTTGACCCAATCCCCAGCTACCTATTTGTCTTCCGGTCTGTGTTCTGTCAGAGAGACAAAGAGAATCCCTGCTCAATGGGGGGATAAAAAAGTGACACGCTTGATCTGAGAAATTTTACCTAATATTTTACTGGTAAAGACCACATTAAGCAGAAAATAAATATTTAAAGTCAGTCTTTCTTTCAAAAGCTTTAACTACGGCACTCCATGCTTGCCAAAATGAATGACATGACACGGCACTGTCCCACATCCGTCTCCATCCTATGCTCTGAGGGTTTTATCTGCCTCCAGAACCTCCCCAACACTCAAAAAGAAATTCCCACCTCTCCTCTACAGCAGACCGTCTACAAAGTGAAACAAATAACCCTTCCCTTCCCTCTTAGGAGAAACTATTTACGCCTTTACTGAGATTTATGCCACAGATGATAAAACAGAGCAGTGGGCAGCTAGAAGCTTAAATGCTGCCTTTGTTTTTTTTGTTTTTTTAAACTGACTGTTTTGCCATCTATCACTTCTGCAGGAGTACTGTGGTCCAGATGCTTCTGTAACTCCAAGGTTATACGTGCTTCCTTATCAGAGATAAAACATGAACTTTGAGGTGTAGGTGTAACAAGGATACAAACTTTTTGCTAGGAGTTTAAGATTCATATCACCATTTTTGCTCATACATTCAAACACGTGGTTAATAATACTCATTCTTTAAAACACAATACTTTTATTATTTTACTTTTTTTTTCATCAATGTAATGTACCACAGCATGTATTTTCTACTTTGATATTAAAATTTGATTTTAAAGAAATAGCCTTGGAATATTCCTGTTTTCTGTGTATTTTTTATTTTACTGAATTGCTTCCAACTTAAATATCACTGTTTCAAAAACTCTAGATTTTTCTAATGTAAAAACATTACATGACTCTAATAAATAATTATATAAAACATTAAAACACAACTGAAGATTGGGGCTCTTGGGTAGACTAGTTATCTTCCAGAGTGAAATTAATAGAAAACAATGACAAATTAGTAGCTAAAAAGTATTCCTTCCATTTTTATTCAGCTCCACTAAATCAATACAGTGTTTAAACACATTTTGCTGCAAATACAGCTCCAAGTCTTTCATTGTATGTCTTTCCCAGCTTCAAAGACTACAAATTGGATCTGGTAGGAATTATGTTTGCAACTCAACTGTGTGAACGCAGAGATAGTTTGGCTCTGTCACAAATTCTGAATGGCCAGAATAATTACAGAAACAACCACATCATGTTTTGTTATAGGAAACTCACACCATTCAGCATTCATAAATATAATGGGCTTGTTAGGTTTTCCTCCTTCAATGTTCTGGTCCTTCCAATGTGCTGTATTTGAACAAAAGTTAAAGAAACAAACCAGCTCTGGATGCCTTTGTTAAATATCCAGAGACAAAAACAACAATTACATAAATCTTGTCAAAATGTATTTCCTATTGTTTTCATCTATTCACAGTTTTGCTAACTCGGAGCAGTCCACCACTGTACATTGTGGTGTGTTGTCTGAACACGTCTCCTGAACATTGGGCTGGACAATTGAAGCTTTTAATAGCTTTGCCTACATAGCACACACTTTTGATCTACTTCAAACTGTATGTTATGCCAAACAGCCGAGCTTCACTGCTTTGTTCTGACATATCTTCAGCTACTGACAACAACAACAGGATCCACACATAAATGCATAGTCTTGGGAATTAGTGAAAAGGAGCCTGAGCCTGAACCTGTCGAAAGGAAAACATTCATCATCTTAGCTGTCTAAATGAAAGATGCTGAAGATTGTTCTGTATGGTGAATGGGATTTTTGATGTTGTGTGGGTTATACATAAAAAGGAGAAGGAAGAAAATGTTTTTAGTTTATGATAAACATCTTAATGATTTTCAGGTGTATTTGTTGCTTTATTCCTGACATATTGCTGCCATAGGTTTGCAATTTAAAATTAGTTTAGACTTTGAAGATGAAGTAGTAGCTCCAGAAAAATGTTTTTTTGTTTTTACATATTTGTTAAAACCGTCATGATGTCCTGACAGTGGAATATGATTCAGATAACCTGCAGTTGTTCTGCTATCATCTGCAGAAATACGCCACGCCTGGTCAGAAACACCCAGTCAGAAACAGGACAAAGCTCTTCCTGTGCACATGCTTGAACAAGCATGATTCACAGCGCTAAGACCCTCCTCCTGACTCTGATTGGTTGTTTCTGATCAGGAGCTATTTATTTCTGCACATGGCAGGAGAAGCACAGGGAAAAGACAGAGGAGCTAATTTTTTTTCAAATTTTTAACATTTGAACAAATATCCAAAAATCATATCTTTATAAATGTCCCCTAACAGTTTTAAATTTGAAGGTAAAATCACTTCACAAATCAAAAGTTACTTGATTTGTAAAGGTGCACAGCAAATGTAGATAAAATTAACGATACATCTACTAAAAAAAAAATTATTCTGTAGTAAAAAACTCAAATAATAGCAATTTGTGTAATTGCCAATTTGTTTTTTATATAAGAAATGTGAGAAAACCAACAAAATAAACCCTTAATAAGATCAATCAAAGAATTTCAAATAGATGGATCTCATTCATGTCTGAAAGGAATAAATATTTTGAAATAAAATATCCAGAAACTTCAATTTTTCCTGATAAAATTGATATTACAGCTTCTTTGTTCAACTACGGAGCAAGGACTTTCACCTTCATTACTGAATGCATTTTATGACTGAATGCATTATTGGTTTTTTGATTATTTTTATTTTATTTTTTTATGTAGCTTGTTCTTGTAATTGGACAAAAACAGTTTGGTGTTTTGTACCGACCCTGATGAAGGCAACATGCTGAGAGTTTGTCAGTTAATAACGTTGATTCCTCTGCAATGTTTTTCTAAAAAATGTGAAATGATCTTCTGTTCCAGTTGATGCACTGATTTGCACTCACTAAACAGAAAAAAAGAAGAAGTCTCGGTTTTGAGGAAATCAATTTTATTTGGTGCGGCGTATAATGAGTTGAAACATTCTGTTCAGTTCGAGCCAATAATGACACCATTAAGGAATATTTTAATGGTCAAGGAAATGTTTTGTTACTGAAGTAAGGACACCATTCTATGTTGTAATTAACAGTAAAAGTACAGTAAATAATTCTTCACTGGCTCAGTAAGCACAGTCTGCTCAAGAAACTCCACTGCTAATAAAGCTACATTTAGATGCAATGACCAGCTCTCCATTTTAATGGTGACTGATGGAGGTCGCAGACGCATTATTGCTCGCAGTTCATCAAGTTAACTTTGCACATTAGCAAGTTGAATTAGTTTCCTGGAGATTCTATCAGCTGTAATTACAAGATGAGCAGCAATATAAAAGGCTATTGGAGTAGAGGGTTCAAGTGGTTTAACCCTTTGTTCTGCCTTCGGCATCCACCGCATATAAATAGGATGCACAAAGAAAGGTGTGAACTTTGTGTATACCATTAAAGATATTGAATATTTAAGCTGTATAGAAAACAATGATCAAACAAACAAAAAAGAACAAAAATAATGTTTTATGTTCTTATTACGTACACGCATGCTTGATATCATTTGTCTCCACTGCTGTTTGTCTATTTCCTCCCCTGCAATCATTCTATCTTTCCCCGCTTTTCAATTTTCTTGTTCCTCGTCTCGCCTGTCCACCGTTAGCTGCAGTGCAGATTGCAGTAAACCCAGAAAATCCTCTTCATCTCACAGCACCAATACCATCTGCACTCGGTCTGCCCTCGGCCACTTTTAACAGCTCCATGTGCCCTGCAGCCTTTGGGACAGAAATGGATACCAAAATGCTAGCCGCCAAATGTATACACAAACATGACACTAAAGGGCATAGTGCCTGCTGGTGTGTTTTTAGCTCTCCTGAACACATAGTATGTGAAACTGATTTAATCACATTTAATTTGGAAATGAGGAACTTAAAATAATTCTAGAACTCAACATAAACCAGTAAACATTCTAATGAACGGAGATATTTCATTTGGCAACACGGATGCAGATGGAGAAAGGGTGGAAATAGAATACATGAAGTTCTATTTATAGCTTTTGGCTCATGGATTTAGCTTTTTATTAAGAGGTGATCTTTACTGTTTCAGCAGCACCACTATTAGTCACGGTTCAGTGACCTGGAGTTGTAAGACAAAAATAGAATAGGGCCAATAAAACTATCATGTTCATTCTGCCCTTGGGGCCTTTTTGTATTTGATTTTGAAATGACCCGGTCTCCAGAACGCTTTGTAAGTGGCCAATGGTAATCTTAGTATTAAAACTGATTACATATTTGGCATAAACCAGCCATTTCCAAGAAAATAACTGCATCTGAATCTGAAGCACGGTGCTGGAGGTGTCATGATTTGAGAACGCTTCCTCCAGCAGGACCTGAGCAGCTTGCCATCAAAGAATGTGGATGCTGATGTTCTCCCGTAAATGCTGTGAGGTATTATGAAACAACCTGAACAGGCAAGAAATCCTCTAAGGCAGGGGTGCTCAAGTTCAGTCCTGGAGAGCTACCGTCCTGCAACTTTTAGATGCAGCCTTACTCCAACAGACGGGGATCAGCTCTGAACAGGCCTGGTAACGAGCCATTCATTTGATTCAGGTGTGTTGGA
>CAEFZY010063975.1:0-11655 GCA_903066815.1 Brachyrhaphis roseni | reverse complement strand
GATGCTGAGTTGTAAATCAGCTCATTGGTTTCTGTTATGGTGTTGGTAGGGATTGTTCTTAATGCTGCATTCACATTTTCAATGAGGCTTTCTGATGGTATTTCACTCAGCCGTTGTAATTGGCGCCGAGGAGGTCTGTCTGTCATTCGTGCCATGATTCTATTTCTCAGGTCAGCCGCTGCCTCGTTCAGCTCCGTTTCCTTCATTGTGGCTGCATACTCCCTCTCTGTGCGGGGACTTGTAGTTAAGCCCCGCCCACCCCGACATCCAGGCTCTTCCTCTTTGCCGTAGCATTTGTGTTGTACTTCGTCAATCTCAAGTTGTGATAGCAGTTGCCGTTTGCGGATGTTGGAACACTGAGCTACTAGTTGTTTAGCACTTAGTGTGGACTGGGGATGTCGAAGTAACCATTCCTCCCTCAGTCTTAGCATATAGCCTCTCCGATCAGGGCTACTTGAGTAGTAGCATTCCAACAGATCCAAGTTTTCACCTCTCGCCCATTTCCGCCTTGTTGTTGTTCCAGTAGCCCATTTATCATCACGGTGCTCTGGTTCCCCAGCACCTGACGCAGACGTCTGAGCCGGCATGTTTCCTTGCTTCTCTGTGTCTCTCATGTTATGAGGTAGGCTGTAGCTCGAAGGATCTTGCCTAAGGACCCAAGACAGGATAGCGCGAATTTTTTGGATTCGAACCCGGGCCGACCGGGTGAAAGACTGCTGACTTATCTATTGAGCTATCCTGTCAGCATGTGTATATATATATATATATATAAGTATACTAGTGTGTGTGTGTATATTAATATTAATCAATGTATAATTAATTACATATTAATATATAATATTATACTTAGTAATACAATTATTATACTAAGAAGTATATAATGATTATATATTAATAAGTAATAACTCATTTGTGTAATAATAATCTTATAGTAATAGTAATTATTCTTAATATTTATTAGAATTATTAATGTTACTACTAATTATTATTATAATAATTATAATTGTTTATTATTCATACAATAATAATTTTCACAATAATTATTGAGGTTAATAGTAATTACAATTATCAATATTAGTAATTGTGGTGGTAGTAATAATATTGTGTAATATACTATATATGTATAATATTATATACAATATTATATATTGTATATTATAGTATATAATAATACAATATACTGTTATTATTATAGTTTTTTTAATAATAAAAATAGTAGTAATAATTTTCGCACACGAAGAATGGACTGAAAGATACTCAGTCTGTTACAGTTTTATGTTTTTATTCTTCATGTTTATTTTGCAATTATTAATAAATAATCGCTGTGGTAGATTAGCTACCGCTGCTATTAGCTCATTAAAAACACAGCTGTGGTTAATTAGCTAATTTAAACCCCTGCTCTACTGGGGATCTGTCAGAGTTGGTGTGTTTAAGTCAAGTTATTTTATTACTTCTTTAACTGAACCAAAACACACAGAATTCCACAGCACATGATGCTTATTCCTGTGGCAACCAGGTAAAAATAACAGATATAATATTAGACCCTCCCATTCATATATGTTATAACTGTATTTTTTTATTTTTTTTTTTTAAAGGATGAGTGGGTTGGTGACAGACAAAAATAATACAGTGAACCCTTGTATTCATGGAGATGTGGAACCACAGTAACTGGCAAATAGCTAAAAATCCACAAATACTTGAGACTCTCTCTGAAAATGATTTTAACTGCCTATTTTAACAGTTCAAATTGAATTTAATGTGCATCGCTGCACTAAAAGAGAAGCTAACATCTACAGTCTTTTTTAGCTCCACTCGTAGATTGTGCACTTTACAATCCCCAGCCAATAGCTATGTTTCCATTACCAATGTGTGCAAAACTTTTTTGAAAAAACTTAATTTCACAATTGTGTAGCTTCCATTAAATAAGAAACAATATTAAAATCAACTAACTGTGCCGGGGCGCTGAGCAGCTTTTTTAGCATGTCAAGTAGGATTGTGCCTAGGTTTTTATTTTAGCTTCTCAAGCTAGTATCTAAGATACTTTTTTAAAAGGTTAAAAAGGTTTTATTGTCTCTAGTGGTCTTTATTTGATAGCGAATTGACAGGAAAGTGGGTAAACAGAGAGGGGTGGGAAGACATGCGGCAAAGATCATGAGGCCAGAATCGAACCTGTGACGTCCACGTTGAGAAATAAGGCCTAAATATGTGGGTTGAGCTTAAACCCTGCACCACCACAGCACCCCCTATAAGATACCTTTTAGTATATTAGATATGCTAAAAGAAATCCATAAAGTGGTATATTTTGTGTGAATATTGCAATATTACGTCCACATAAGCAATCTACAAACTGATGAATCCACAAGTACTGAACCCAGAATAAGCAGGGGTCCACTGTAAACTCACCAGTCCTCAACAAATCAAATTGTCTCTTTAGCAAAATGTCTATTTACTTATTGTTTTCTGAACCTTGATAATAGTCTTCTGAATTCTAAGGCAGGCATTGCTAAAGACAGGATTTTAACTCTGTAAGAGTCTGCTTGTAACAAATAAGTTGCAAAATAACAGTGTTCCAATAGGTCATCTTTTTGGGAAGTTCTGGGATGAATACCCTCTTTACCAAGAGGTATGGTGGTCATAATTTCTCTGTGATCTCTTGATTAATCTCCATCTGCCATGGAGCTGAGTTTGATCGATACCATGTCCCGATGAGAAGACACACGGTCTGTGATGAACGTACTTGATTGATATCACAGGCAAGTCCTGCACAAATACTAATTGAAGTGTGGCTGTCTGGGCTAAAGTGACATTGTCATTAGAGTGGCACAGTTGCTGCCTGATTTAACCTTGATGGCTGCATTCCTCGTGAGACAGAAATATGAAAGGAATTCTGAACATCCAGCTAGAGAGATTGAAGTACTTTAGATTACACCACTAATAAAACGAAACAAATCACATTATCCAATTTATCAAGCTTTATGAGAAAGCTTTCTATAATAGCTTACTATTGTCAGAGTAGTTATATTACCCCGCACAGTGCTTACACTTTAATTTTTTTTTTAATCAGAATATGCTGGACCTGTCACTCACACTTCTGAATATTTTTAGTTCCTATTTGGATGCTTCCCAACTCTGCGTTGCATGGATTACATAGGACTTGCTGTGATACATAATGCAGAGAGTGCAGGGTGGACAGAGCATCTTCCCTAAACAATAAGAAATGAGAGTTGCACGAGGAGGAAATGGTCTGGAAAATTCAGAATGGTGTTGTACCGAGGTGATCCCAGGTTCCTTTAAAACAAGATGGAGTGGACAGAGGCCGTGAAATCTAGACGGAAGAGAGAGGATTTGTTTTTAGGCTGCTAAAGGAGGCAAACTAATGACCACTGCTAAGCAAAATCCAAAGTAAAAGCAAAAATATCACAGCAGCTGTTTGCATTCTAGAATCACAGAGTGAAATTAAACTCTGTAAATCACAAACTAAAATATGTATGTAGCACTGAAACAAGGCAGGCCAATGTATTGATGTGATATTGCAGCTCTGCTTTTGCAGTCTGGTGAATTTTGTGCATCTTTGGGGTCACATTAGATGAATATTTGCCATCTGATGTTTTTTCAAAGTTGTGACTGAAAAATATAAATATCATCTGTCATTCTGACGGATTTCAATTCACACACTTGACCACTCGCTGCAGACGCTCAGTCAGCGTCCTCTGACCTGCAGACAGAACTCAATGCGACTCCTATGTGGGAGCTGACAGTTGTGATCGCTTCAATTGGAGAAATGTTCCTTGATTTCAAAACTTTCACTCAAGTGGCGCTTGTTATTCCAGTTTCCACTGCACAAGCAGAGCGCAGATTCAGCCTCCGGATCAAAGTCTTCAGACTTCAACTCGGCATCTAGCAGGTGCTCAGCTCAGGTCCATGCAGACAGTAAGGAGGTTGTACTAATTAAAATGTGTCTGAATCTTTTATAGTACAGCAGTCGTTTGAGTTCCTTGTTTTTATTTATATGTAGTTTTCAGGGCCACAGTCAGTGATTTTTGTCATCATGGAGAAAAAGTAACACATTTCTAAAAGTAGTGGGCTTAGTCATTTTTTGCCAAAAGTGATTTTGGTGGGAAAATAGGAAAAAAAAAAAAAATCACAACTGCTTTCTTTCAAAAATATGTTTTAGGTTGAAAACAACAAATCACTTTTGGCAAAAATTGACTTAGGCCATTATTTTAGGAAGGTGACAAATATCTTAATTTGCTTTTGTGTGAACATTTGTATCTGTAGCTGCTGTTACACCTGACTGTCCACTTTGCCGGACAATAAAGGATGTTTGAAAAATGTAAAAGTCTCGCCTATCGTTTGGTGTGGACGGTGTTGGAAGGGCTCTAATGTTTTGGGTGTTTCTTCATTTCACTGCCTGTCATCGTGTATTCACTGCAGGCAAATGCTCTGACCTGATGGCCTTTCCACATTGTAGCACCTAATACTAAGGATAAATTAAACAAAATTGAAACAAGTTCTTTATAGCCCAATGAATTGAAAATGCAGTGGCTATTGCTGCAGGGTGTAACTAAGTCATAGAGCCGCGGAACCATTTTCTAATCTAAATTCACGGTTATATGCTGAATGAAAAAGACATGAGTGAAGGACGAATGAAAGGTGATCATAGTTGATGACGGGTGTCTCTGTTAACCCTTCGGGAGAAATGCCAGAGCTTCTGTCCCCGGAGCCAAATGTCACACTTGAATCTCCTCAAGAACCCACTGAACATTCATGTTGTTGCGAGATAAAACCTCCGAAGATGAGACGCGACCGTCGCAGTGAGAAAACTGGAGTGTATGAATGAACTACTTGGCTTATCCCAGCATGGCTTAATTGCTGCCAAAAGCTAAAAGGAAGCCCCACAGCTCTGGTTGGCTGATAGATTTCTCTTCTTTTTTTTTTCCTGGGAGGTAGCTAACTTACAGAAGCTGATGCATGGACCAAACTGTGAGTGCCATCTGGCCTTTGCAGGCCCTGATGGAGGAGCCAAGCTTTAAAGGCGACGCGTTGGGGGAACGGGGTCACTGGAGCACGAGAGGGACGAGGACGATGGAGGGGGACAGCGGATAAAAGGTTTAAGGCAAGCAGGGATTTGAGTGTGTGATATTTCAGACGGGATTGAGCTCCACCTGCCCACTACTTACTGCTAATTGGCCATCAACTTGTTGACGCTGTGCCAGCACAATAGCGGGGTGCCAGCTCTCCATCTGACAGCCATATTTCCTACCTCTCTCTCTCTCTTTCCCTCTTATTCTTTCCATCTTTCTCTGTTTACCCATATTATGAACTTTGCTGTCCTCCCTTATCTTGTCACATCCGAATCCACCATCTATAAAGAGCATATATTGTTGAAAGGTTATATGACCTGAAAGACTATATCCTAAAGGGGGAAATAAATGTCATAAAATAGATTTATAGTCTCCATTTTCTTTACTCCACTAAGAGAGTGTATTGAATTTAAACAGCCCCATCAGGTTTCTGATGTAGAAATAGCTTTGTTTGTTAAATGTATGAGTTTATAGCATATAGGAAGGATGTTTGCCTACACTGAGGTATTACTTAACCAGGGAATAGATTTGTCATGTCTTTGCTCTGGATCTTACTAATCTATTAAAGGTTTTGCTATTTTTGTGTCAGTATAGGTTTATTTATTCTGAAGTGCTATGGAAATTGTTTTGCTTGACCATTGGAATAGTCAACAAGTCAAAAGGACGATGTTTTGGTTGAATAAATCTTACTAAACCATCTTTTTTTTTAAATCAAACCAGTCATTATAAAACAATTTTTGGCACAACGATGCCTTTGGAGGTATAAAATGTATAAAATATAGCACTGAGCAATTCAGAAATTATTTTATTAGAGCTCATTTACTGTAAAAGTGAAGCAATTTTGAGTACATCAATATTAACGTCAAGGTTAATTGCGTACCTGCTGTTTTATGGATTGAAATAACCCAGGAACGTTTGGTTTCTATCCCGTTTTTTAGCGTATGTGTCTGTACAGTTACCTTATATTTTAGAGTGAAGGAAGCTCTGAGAATACTTTATATTGTCTTTTGCCTAAATCAGCTTTTGGCAATAAAGACAGGTTTTTTTAATTTTATTTTTAACCTTTTTTTACCAAAATTACTTTTGGCAAAAACTGACTTAAGCCATTATTTTAGGAAGGTAACGTAATGACATGTAAAATTCTAACTTCACATATAGAAAGTATAGAAAAGTAGAAAAACTACAGTTTGGTTGTTGGGCTATTGCTCGTTGCACATACTCCCCAATTTATCTTTTTAAATGGTGTCTCTTCCACCCATTTATTTGAACTA
This sequence comes from Brachyrhaphis roseni, assembly GCA_903066815.1. NCBI lineage: Eukaryota > Metazoa > Chordata > Actinopteri > Cyprinodontiformes > Poeciliidae > Brachyrhaphis > Brachyrhaphis roseni. The sequence continues at coordinate 5,300 of CAEFZY010063975.1, read as the reverse complement.
TCAATATTATTTATTATTATTTCCAGACTGTCATCAAGTTTTTCTGTTGTTGCACTTGAACAAATCCTTTAAAACTCTGACAAAATCACTTCTTTTCAAAGAGGACTGAAATATCCATTTATCTCTGAGAGTGTAACCACTAAACTACAGCGATAAACGAGTTGTGATCATTTAAAGCTTTTCATAGGAGCAGCTTAAGCTGTAGTATCTCCAGTAGTATTGAGTCAACACTGGTTACAAGAGCGTAATCGTCATCAAATCAAAGTTCTTCGCCTTTAAGGAAGCAGGACTGCTTTTTTTTTAAACTGATGTAGGGAGACAGAGAAGAAAATGTGCCTGCAGGGAGTTGAAGCATCAGTGAAAAGAAGGCGGAGAAGGAAGAATATGATTATGTAGCTAGGCATTGCAAATTGAATTATTTAAATGTACACACTTTAATCATGGCCAAGGGAGTGAAAATAAAGCAACGCCAGAGCCAACGAGTGGACCAGTGAACCGCGGAGTGAAAAGGGCAAGCTGGAGTGTGTGATGAGATTTCTGCAGACTTTGTTGCATCCTTGCATGCACCAAAGCACCGTGTTGCGCTGAAGCTTCCCTTTAAAAGTGGAAGAAAAAGCAAAAAAAAAATAATCTTGTTTAGATTGCAACACTTTTTCCCGGCCACGATGGAGGCGGGTCTGCGGACGTGAACTGTGACCCCACGCGGCCCCAGCGGGTCCCCCGGTCTGTGCTCCCTGACAATCAAATCATGAACTCGTTGGCACAGAAACAGCCCCCACGTTTGCACTACAAGCAGCACCGAGAGAAGAACAGCATGAAAAAACATTAAGATTAACTGCCCTGCCACAGGCTGGGCTCTAAATTCTGTATTCGCTGATTCATTTATGTAACCTATAGTTGGAGCTCACTCACAAACCAATCCCATAGACGTAGGGATCCATTTCCTTCCCTGATTAGATTTCAACGGTCTCGTTTTGTGTGCCATTAATCCTATGTGCATTTTTTTTATTATTTTTTTTCATATTACGGTTCCCTCTGTACGTCCAATCATCTTAGATTAGTGTTCCTCCATTACATGTTCCCTTCTTATTTCCATAAGCATTCATCCTCTTGTGTTACATGCTAGCAGTATTTCCTATCTCTTGGTTAACAAAAGCACAGCCCTTCCCATTTTCTATTATTAGTCTGGAAGCCTAATGACTTTATCAAACCCTGTCACCGAGTGATTCCTGTAAACCCCTGCAGTGCATAAGCCAGAACAGACACAGGGCCGGGCTGAATAAAGAACGTAAGGGTCTTTAATTAAATCTGTCATCTTGGCATTTGATAAGCGCAGCGGGGCATTACGGCTGCCAGCGGCGGAGGCTGACGGTTGGGAGAGGACTGAGCCTGTCCTCGTCTAGCGCTGCACCGAATCGGGAGGGCAAGAAAAGTAAGCAAAAACTACATAGTGAGCGTAATTTTGTTTTTTTAAACACACGCAGCGTCGTTCAGCGGCGTGTGCAGTGAATAAGTTGAAGATTGTACTCCTGTCACCGAGATAAATACGGTGTTTAGAGCATATTTCTCTCCTCAGGTCAAGAAAAAGGAAAAGAAATAATACAAGACGACTTATTGCTTGATGTGATCATTTATGGTTTCACACAAATGCAATGCATATCTGTAAAAAAGCTGTCAAATGTTCCCAGGATAGAGCAATGATATTATGGAACTTTTGAAACATGTAGTTTGTTTTTATTGTCAAAGTCAGTAGCCATCACATTTGACTAATATAATTTTTACCTTCTTGTATAAACACAGTTACCACTTCTAATATAAGTTGGATAAAATGTCAGAAAAAGCACTCATGGATATCTTTAATTTAAATTATTGTGTTCCATGGTAAATAATTGAGGAGGTCATTGAATTTGCAAGCCCACAGACTTTGCACCAAAAATGCCATCCCAACCTAAGAGGCCTCTGAACTTCTAGGTTCCCCGTAAAAACGGGTGAGAAAGCCTTGTTTCCTTAGTAAATTATTAAATTCATACATCTAATGTGTTTACTTGGCCTACGTTCATATGAATAAGTTATGCTGCTGCACAGAGCATTTCTAAAGCTTCACTAAGTTTCACAGAGAGAAGACCTGGAATTTCTGTGGAAACAAAAACACTAAATAGTTACTTTTGCAGCTAAAGACAAAACAAATTGAACGACAATTGTGCTGGTTTGAAAAAACAAATCAGAAATCCTACAGTCCAGATCTGAGGATAAAAATGCAGAAACGGTTGAGCAGTAATGTTTTATCATGTGGAACACATTTCCTATTTTAGAGATGAATCTCTAAACACAAAGGTTGACGTTTAAGGCTTTGGAATATTTGTTTCCATGCAGGTTTGAGTCAGTGCATGGAAACTGACTCAAACCTGTCAGTTTTGAGTCACGCCAGGTTCACGCCTGAAAACTCAGTAGCACTCACCGGTGAACACGAAACACTTGCCGCGGTTCAAACTGCGATACAAAGACACCAGAAAACACTTTGTAGCTCGAGTCCCAACAACAGAAATGATCTCACCTCATAAACCCATCCTCTTAAGCTCCCAGAGGTTTTATGTACGAGATGGAAGGCACCAGTAAACACACCCCATTCCTTTTGTGTTCTGATCAGTTCTTTGCTGTTTATGTTCAATAAGTCTTACCATATTCTGTTGATTTCTCTTTGGTAATTGTTACTGAGGTGTCAGTTAATTCCATTGCTTCCATTCGTGCATCTGGAATTCTTCCTCTTAGATTATTGTCGGGCCTTTTCCCTTTTGGTTTGTAGATCCTTTGACTCTTAGCTCAGCTCCCTTCAGTGTTAATTAGTCTCTCTCCTTCAGTTTTCCTGATTTTATTCTGCCACTACTGAGTCTCTGAACAGTTCAACTGAGCCCACTGTCATTTTCCACCCCTGCCTCAGTATTTAAGCTCCAGGTTTTTATTGTTTCTTAGCTGGATTCTTGTGTTCTATTGCATATTTATTTGTCTATGCGCTTTTTATTTTGCTGGAATTTTTTTTCTAATTCACAAAATAGGTAGGGGAATAGGATAAAAATTAATCTAAATATATTCAGGTGATTTTGATTGTGCTTGATGTTTACTGACATCTATTAAACTTAAAGATGGTGTTTTTGTTTTTAATTTATTTTTTATCCTGACTGACAGGGACTTTGCATCATGATGAAGTTTTGTTCACGTTTCGCCACCAAACTCAAAGAACAGCTTCATGGAACTGCCTCTGCCTTTCACTGCTGTTAGGAAAACATTATTGGGCTTTCATCATGCCACTCATTCTGGCCTTTCATTAGGTCATTAATATCCTCTATGTTGTTCCTAAAAGTGAGGGATAAAGAGTGTGAATGGAGTCATGAAGGAAGGAGAGAGATGGGAACGTCAAGGACATTCCTGAGTTTTCCTTCCACCATCCTCTGGGTTTTTTTTCCTATTGTTGAGATATGAAGTTTTATAAAGTGTAAAATCGGCCTAAGGCATTATAATGGAGCGCTTCCAGCATCAAAGCATGAGCCCAAGGACTTTTTATGTTAACTCAAACCAATAGAGAACATGTGCTATGAATAAGTCGGGATATATTCCAGAAATACATTTGCTATGTAGGCTGTTCCTTAATTTATGACTGATTTCTTCTCTTTTCACAACATTAATAGACTAATAGGTTAATAGCTAGCTTGAAATGTTTTGAGGATGGTTCCTTAAATTTATGGAAAGCCATATTTAGTCCAGTTACTAAAGCTTAACCTGCCAGTCTTTGCAATTTTTTTGCAGTCGATCACAGATTTTATGCTGGCATTTTAGACATTTATTCAAGGAACGTTGCAATATTTGTGCTGATGTGAGACGCTAAAGTTAGGGTTTTTGACCATTTTTGCAGGTAATTTCCCAAAAAACCTCACAATTATGCATTAGTGTAACAAAATGTGAAGGTTCTGTTGATCTTATGTGAATTTCCACGATCGCAGAATGGCGAAAAACTAAAGGGAATGATAAATCGACAAATCTGTCCATTGGAACAAGAGGAATTAGAAAAATATTTTTTTAATTTGTTTTGGTGATGTAGTGTACAGTACCTCACAAAAATATTAAACTACTCAAATTTTGACATTTGTTGCACAGCAAAAATAAACCTTGAAGTATTTTCTTCAAATTTTGTGTGATAAACCTACACAAAGGAACTACGACTGCTTTTCTGACTAATGGAGATTAAATAGAAATGCTGTCCACACCTTTCAGATCTTTGTAAAAGAAAGACTGAAAACTAGGCATAATGTTATTTGTATTTCAAAATAATGCACTACTTTGTGTAGTTCTATCACACAAAATTTGAAGAAATACAGCACTGCAACAACAAACCCAAAAGTATTTTTATTAAATTTTCGCAAAACATATTCAGTGTGTTTTTAAGTCTCACACATCTAATCAACATCAGAATGCAGAATAATGTTTTCAGATAAGTAAACAAAAGAAGTCTTTTAAAAAAATAAAAAAAAAAAGCAGCTTTAGAGCAAAGTTGGCAACAGAATAATCAAATTTTCAGACACCTCTGCACCGAACGGGTAAACAAGACAGAAAAACAAGCCGTTTCCTTTTTGTGCTTTTTCCTTTCTAAAATGTATCCAGCCAGTGTATTGCTCTGAAACACACAGCGGTGGCGGTGGCTTCTGTGTGCAGAGCGTGTAACAAAGGCTGACACATCGAGGAGGCAGCCGTCACCCCGTCCATTAACTCTGAAATCCTGATTTCAGTCAGCTATACTGCACTAAGGGCTCTGATCTTTAGCCACAACCGCCACGCGGCGTACACACACCGGCAAGCCGAGTCTAAATTCAGTCACACACTAAGCCCAGACATACCCTAAAATCATATAGCCTCTGTGTTTAGAGAAGTTGCACTTTCCCAGGCGGAAGCAACATTATTTACACATTAAAGGAAGTTGAGATTTTACACTGCCAAGCAATTATTTGAGGGGTTTTTTCCCCCTTATGAAGGAATGACACAACGGCAGCCCGACAGAAGGGGGGAGGGAGAAACGATGTCCGGTCCAAAGCAGCTGGGGAAACTGATGTCTGTTTAAAATGTTATTATTCTGTCATTTAGTGGTGTGTTCTTTACTTGGTGTTGGCTTTCTCAGAGTAGATGTGCCATCTGTTTAATGCACAAATGTTTTGTAATATGCACTCCTTTCCCTGAAGTGCCATAGTTATCATAAGAACCTTTTCTTTACACAGGTCGATCCATATATATATATATATATATATATATATATA
>CAEFZY010063963.1:0-19914 GCA_903066815.1 Brachyrhaphis roseni | reverse complement strand
CCTCGATTGATCCCAGGTGTGTCTCGTTCCCTTGATTACCCTCTGTGTATTTAGTCCCACCTGTGTCCTGTGTTCCTGGTCGGGTCCTTGTCTAAGTTCGTCTATGTTTGCCGTTCTATGTACTAGTCCATTCGTTTGCCTTGTTGCTACCTGTGCTGAGCCTTGTCTTCCGCTCTGCAGTGCTGCCTCGGTTGTTGGACTGTTTGCTGTAAATTCATCATTAAATCATCTTCATTATTCACTTACCTGGGTCTCCAGCGTTTGCCTCACCACCTCACACCGCACCGTTCATGACAAAAAGTAAAAAAAAAAAAAAAAAAACTAAATTCTTAGTTTTTAGTTTGCCAAATGACTACATGATCCATAATGTTTTTCTCTTTCCCTTTAAATTTCAATTGATAACACAGTAAAAAAAAAAAAAAAGTTATACATTTTTGTCTGAATTAAGTTTTGTTGTAGTTCACTCATTTTCCCCTCAAAGTACCACCAAGATCTGTCTGCCAGTTTCGGGACCCGACCAAAACCCCTCAGTGTCATTACATTGAGAAATAATGAGATGTGGTTAAATATAAAACCCTTTAAAAATTATGAAATGCTACAAGCCATGGAGGTCATGCAAATTGAACATACAGAGTGACATTCACTCTCCAGCACTGGGCTTCACTCAGCTCACCTGAGAGGTGACACCAAATGAAGCAAAGATTGTAGTGGCCTCAAGATACAGTTGCATAAAAATCTAAATATATTTTGACTGAGCTAAACTCTGAGTGTTTCAAGAGCATAATTCTGAAATGACTTAACATATCAGCAAAAAGGAATTTTCAATGACTTTTGGAAACCCAAGAAGCAGTTGGGAAGGGACAGGGATGGGGTCAGGTGGTCAAAAAGGGAGCAATGGAAGGACACTTCCACTTCAACACTCAATCCTCTGACTGCACCCCGACTGCAACTAAATGTGAGGTGTTCCTTTAGGAAACAAAACAAAAACAAACAAATAAAAGCCGAAAAACTAGAAGGGATGACGATGAAGATGGGAAAACTTCACTCTCAGAGAGCAAACACTTTGCTTGAGGTGTTTGCAGCGTCTTCATTGATGTGCCATCAATGAAGAAAGGACTTTGCCAATCCACAATTTTTGATAGTTAATGGGGGACAGTTCATCAACAAAGTGTCACTAATAGATTTTAATAGGCTTCTGAAGGCAGGATCTCTCTGTTTGAAATACGGGTGGTGAAGAGGCCTCGTGTAAGCCTGCCCTGATGACAGCATTTGATCTTATTTGGTTGAGGGTAAAGCAAACGCCGGGCTGTGGGGGGCAGGGTGGCAGGGATGAATACATTTGGAGTACTAACTCCTTCGTTACTAATGTGGAGATTTCAGAGGGGCCTCAAACAGGCATTTGCAAATAAATATTAAGCAGATAACTGACTGGATTATAAATTTCTATGGAATTAAGCTGCTGTCCTGATGACTTTCTGGGTTGGCATAGCTAAATTATAGAATAATCCATCTTTAGAATTATAGAAGAATAACATTAATTTCCTGAACCATGGATGATAGGAAAACAGAGTGAGTCTCCGTGGTGTGATAACACCACACTATGGAGGAATAGCAGAAGGCAAGGTTCCTATATGAGGAAGGCAGGAAGGAACAAAGGATAAAATGAAGGGAAAAAGGAAGGACATATACATTCTTTCATTTTTGCTAATACTATCCAGAACTGGAAAACACAGAAATTAAATTCTAAACTTCTCCAGAGTAGAAGGGAGAGGTGACAAGTAGAGAGAGTGAATAAATTAGTTTTGAAAGGATGATGTCCTAACTTACAATACTGCTAACTTTAACAATAAAAAAAACACAGGAGAACACAGAGAGCACAGGTTGAATGGGCAAAGGGAGAAAACTGGCTTGAACAGAGGAGAGAAGAGACAACTTCTCCATGGTCAGGTCTTGCCGTCTAGTTTGCTTCTGGCCAAATTGGGAGAGTCTCCATTGACAGTGTGTTCCTCACAGGGTGGTCATGAATGTGTGTGAAAGTGGGTGAGCCGGGGTCGACGCTCCAATGATGTTATTTGCACGTGAACCCTGAGGCGGCCATTTTCTCAGAAATCTCTCTTTGGTTGAGGTTTGCGCTGTGCAGTTGATTCAGGCATACAGAGTACTGACTTCAGTCAAGTTGAAAATAACAACACAGATAACTGGGGCTGGGAAAGGTGAGCAAAGAAATGATGTTCTACATGTAGAAAAAAACGTTACACTTTAAGAGGTGAGGTCCGCTCTCACAACAAAACTACAAATGTAGAAATATATAAAATGTGTAGCATTTTTTATTATTTCCAGTTTGTGTGATTAACACCTATTTACATTTTTAGGGAACTATCCAAAAAAGTTAGATCCAAACAGTGAAGTTCTGTAGGTTAATCATTTAAAATGCTAATTTGAAAAGTATGTATCAAAGGAAATTAAGGCATAATGAATAAAAAAATATAACTGGGTAATCTGACATTTACCCAGTTTATATATATTTTTTTTTACTTGTTCATATGACAATTGTCTTTTTTGCTTCTGACAAATGTTTCTTCATCCATGTGTTCAACATGTTCCTGAGGGTTGTATGCAGGGGCCTCAGCTTCCAGCCGGGCTCTTAGGCTCAGACAGGAGACATCAGCAGGAGCATTCAACAGCAGAGCTGAGATAAAGCCGGAGATCTGACAGCGGATACGGTTACATGTCACTTCTGATAGCTCCAAGCATTCCTGAGAAAATCTCAACCTGTATCTCACTTCAGCTCTTGCAGGCCTACATACTGAGCAGGGATACACAATTTGTGTGTGTGTGAGCGATGATTTGTGTGTGTGTGTGTGTGAGCGATGGTAGTGGAGGGTTGGGGGGTTGGTTTGGGTGATGGACTAGCATGAAACCACTCCCTATCAGGCTTCAATTAAAACAGGAGCTGCTCTCTTTTTCTCAGGGCTCACAGAGTGCAGAAAACACTCTGTAAGCTCCTGGTTGGGTTCTGCCTTGTTCAGTTCAGTTCAGTTTTGCCTATAAACAGTTAAACATATTGGAATAGTAAGAAGGATCACATCTGCAGCATTTAAACACACAATTGCAAAGTCCTGATTGGTCTGCATGCCAGAAAATGAAGGTATTTTATATAACATAATTTGAGTAAATATGTGTTTTTTGTAAAGTGCCTTGAGACAACACATGATGTGCATTGATGCTTCATAAGCAAACTGAATAAAACTGAATTGAGTATGAAACCATGTTTTGTGTAAAAACGTTTTGAAATTCATGTCACATTATTTCTGTCCTCTACAGATTAGTGAGTGACACTAATGTTTGCTTCCAGGCATTACCAGAGAAGCCTGTGGCTTATCTCCCCTCTGGAGTGATGTCAGCCTGTGTCTGACATACAAGGTATGATAGGTTTGTCTAAACAATTAGTCCGAAGTGTCTGGGTTTTACTTTGACTATGTAATTGCAGGTTAAGGGTTGAAAGAGTGTAGGCGTGTGCATGTGTGTGTGTGTGTGCGCTGGGGGGGGTGTGGGGGTGTGTGTGTTGAGGAAACATTTGGAATCTATGAAGGCCCTGCTGGGAACCATTGTAACACAAAAGCTGCTTTTATGTCACATCTAGTTTCTTCCGAGTGGATTTGGTCAAGAGATTTAATTCCACATTCAAGCTTTATTAAAAGTCTTGGATTAAAAGTAGGATGAAACATTATTTAAGGAGCATCTTACTCACCTCTTGGTATCGCCACAATGAAACTGCCCATTGTTTGCTGAAATTGATTGTATTGCTAAAGCAACCTAGCTGATGTGACACATAGCTTTCTGTTAAACTTTTGAGCTGCCTGTAAAGGTTTCAACTCATATCTGTTAGAGTGCATGCAAACATAGCTTAACCTATACTTAACCTTGATCTGTAAATTCTGAATGAGAGTTGAGGTTTTATTATCAACCACCCAGCCAACCAAACCAACCAACCAGTTTTACACACTTGCAAGACTTGATCTTGTAGAAAATTTTATTAGCTGGATGTGGTTGTTTGCTTTATACCTCTCAAAAAGTCCCTTCTCTAGTGTGAGCTAGAGTGGTGATATCTGAAAACGTTGCCCTCCATCTAAGCAATAGGCAGGACAACCGACTTAACTCCCTTCTCTTCAACTTTGCTGTTGAACCTTTAGTCCAGACCACAAGGCAGAATGCTTTCATATCTGGGATTATAGTTGAACAGTGAAAGCCTTCAATTACACACACTCATATGCGTTAGCCTCAATTTGCACATTTGTGCTAACTCACCCATACTTTTGTATCTTGTGAAAATTGCCTCCTTATATTTTCATTTAAATTGTATTAAATTTTGACTTTGTTTTAACTTGTTAATTTTACCCCATGAATTGAAATACAAAAGCTCTATCTTGTTGTGTGTAAACTACAAATCCTTAAGATTGATTAACCTCTTAAATTATATCCTCCTTCTTTTTCGAAAAACAAGCTCTGTATGAGTTCAGGTAACTGGTTATTTGATGCTTTAAACATAAATTGAGCTATTTTAAATTCCACCAGATCTTCAAATTGAAGAATTCTAGATTTTGTACTTTATTATTCTGTGTATGCTGCAATAACAAGTGAATTCCCTCATGTATTGGGAAACTGGCTTAGAACTGGCACAGCCTCTGTCCAGTTTGAGGGTCAGTCTCTTCAATGTCAGTGTCCATTAAGGACCTTATTATGCCTAAGGACTCTTCGTATTATTACTATCAGCAATTTAGAAGGTTAGCTCTCTAAAAAAAATCTCCTCTTCACTTCTTTTTAAACGTCATAACAAGGTTCAAAAGCACAACATTAAAATTGTCTTGTGTAACAATTTTAATGTTACACAATCATAACTATCATAAGTGTTTGGATAGTGATGCTATCCAAACATAACTATGCAAACAGTTATGTTTGGTTAGAGATCAATTCTTCAAATAGTTACTGATATCACTGCATTATTAAAATACAAACTGTTTATAATTCCAACTGTTTTTCACTTGTAGAAAAGGCTTTATCTCCTTGTGTAAAAGATGCACAAATATCTACTACAAGACAAATTTGAACTTAATTTAGAATGAATTTATATGAACGATTTGGAATCAGTTTGTGGCTGACTGGTTTAAACTGATTTATTTTGTGAAGTGCGTTGAGATGGCAGTTGTTTTAAATTGGTGCCAAATAAAGAAAATGACTTAAACTGAACTGAACTACAAGTGTTGAATTTTAATTTAACCATCGATTTGCAATCTGCGTACTGAGAACGTTTTTCAAAATTATTTGAAAACAAAAAAGTTTGTCATGTTTTTTCCTGCAAACATCACAGAGGTAGAGTGGAAACCTGCTAACCCTTCAATTCTAGGCTGGCATTCTTTTACTGTTGAGTTTTTACAGGTACTAAAACAACCAAGATCTCTGTCCAGACTTAAGTATGTGAGAGTGATTAGCAACTGACAAAAATAACAGAAGACCATGCATGCAAAACAATGACACAGCAGCTTCTCCCACTGGGCTGTTAGAGCCTCACTTTCCTTTGCACAGCTGCAATTTCACCACTCACATATCGACTCACCTCTTCTCCCTCAACCCCTAAATATCACCTCCACTCTGCTCCTTTAATCACTCCCTTCGACATTCCTTTTGTAGCTAACAGAAGTTTTTCATGCACAGCAAAAATGGGGAGACATCTTTCAAAACAAAAGTGAAGCAATCCATGCAAGCTGTAACTGCATCCACATGCAAGGAACGCAGAGTGGGTGAAAACCAGAGTCACTTTTAAAAGCAGGTGTCAAGTGACAAAAATGAAACTTTTTCTTCTTGTTAACTTATATGCTGTTTCCAGCAAGAAAAAGCTAATTGGGAATAAATGTTTTACAGTGTTAAACTCAAAAGAGCAATGTGTTTAACCCATTGCTCTTTTCTCTCTCTTTTTTTTAGGGTTACACTGTTACACTCTGTCAAACTCAACAAGATGTCTAAGGCCAGATTTTACCAGGCTGAGTTGGTAGTATGCTTCACATCGCTGACTGCTTCTGATCACAAACTGATGGTATTATGTTTCCCTACAAGACCTTCTGCCAAAGAGCATTCTATTCTTGCTCTTTTTTTTCTCTGCTCCCTTCTTCCCCACTCTTGGCCTTCTTTTTGCTCTATGTCCTGCGCTATTGTTTTTGGAGCTTCTCTTTCATATTCTCCAAACTGCAAAGCCTGGATCTCGTCAGCTGATCTCTCAACACAATTGATTAAGTTTTCTCGACAAGAAGACTGGGCACAGGAAAGCGAGAGACAGAGAGAGAGAGAGAAACACAGTGGCACACGGGACTAGGAAATAAACCTAACACTAAAGAATGAGTAGAGATAGTTAAACCAAAGCACGAGAAATAACTAGACACAATAAATAAACAAACTAGAATCACTACCTGATGACATGAACTGGTCATGCACTGAAATAAAGTAAAAGAGAAACAATGCTGATTTAAAGAAAGAGACTAAGGAGCTCAGAATGAATAAATCAAAGTCCAAAACAACTAACAACCTGGGATGCTGACAGTCTTTCCATTTTATCGGTTGAGGATATTGAAGATTTTTACATATTTGGATTTTTGATAACGTAATTTCTACTGTTCGGAGTTGGCGGTTACCTGGTATATCAGGGAATTTGGAAGGTGTTGGCAGCTGTTTTGTCCCTTATCAAGTTGCCTGGGTAGTGTGATGGATTAGGAAGTGGTGAACGCTCAGACTAATATGCTATGCAACCACAGCCGCTATATTTTTTCTAATGTGAGATGGACCTTTGTGTTCTTTTGGGTCAACATCAGTTTTGCATTTAGAACTTCATGTAATCTTAACATTTCATGAAGATAATATATTATCTCCCACCACCCATAAGGTATTAATTTTAATATTCATGATATTATATTATTATAAATACTCATTTTAATTTTAGAGAGAGATAATATGTATTTTCCAGGCTCATTGAGGCATTTTGTAGCACAATCAAGTGTTAGCTTCAGTTGTTAAAAATTATACTGTGTATATAAAACACAACTTAATAGAAATTTGACTTTGTAAATTTGATGGCTTGAAATAGGCCTGTCTCTTTAAGAAGCTCCTGGTTTTTCGGACACTCTACCTTCAGCACTTCATCACACCAATTCTCCTCCATTACTACTGAAAATCCTTCATAGGACTGCTAATAGGATGAGCTCAGCAGATGTACAGTTTTACCAGGTGTTTGCTCATTGCTGCTGCCTCTAGTCTGGAGGAGCTGCATGGAGGAGGCATGGGGGAGGGGTGCTCTGTGAGGTGGAAGCTCAGCTGGGGACTGAAGCTCCAAGGAGGAGCTTTGTGGAGAAAGGCAGTGGTTTGTGAGAGCAGGTGTTTAGGCTCCACTAAATGGTTGGTGCTTAAACCTGGACTTCAGAGTCAAGGGTTCCTCAGACATTCATGAAAGAATCAAAGCAACAATCCAGGTGTGTTTTTGATGAGAAAATAACATTGTATCATGATATAAAGTAAAAAAAAAAAAAAAAAAAAAGCCTAAATTTAGCAATCCCCCCCAACCCAAAAAATAAAAACACCTTTCATTTCCACAGTGGTGTGTATATTTTTTTTTTATCTATTCCAAACTGGTGTTGTGTACGTGCCAGCAGATATGCTTAATTCACTTTTTTCAGAGAAAACCCTAAATGTTTTCTAACACCTCAGTTGATAGGGAAGGTCACTTCAAAGAGAAGGGAAACAGAGAGGGGCCTGCAGGGGTCTGGGGCCGACAAATGCATGTTGTAAAACTTAACAAGGTGTGAACACCCTGTTTGTGCCCTGTGTCTGCAGGACAGCTTGGAGAATTTTCAGTGCCTTGAAGAACACTGCAAAAAGTGCATGTTGTGTTTGGCCTAATCTGCTCCACACCAATCAGGACTGAAGGTGTGTTTGAGTCAGATTTCAGCCAATCTGCATGCAGAAGGCCAGTTTACATCAGTATGTCAAGGCTGGTTTCTACATAATGTAAGAGCTTATCCATGAAATTGAACTTTTCTTATATTTAATATTGTTGTTATTATTCTCTTTTTTAAATAAACTTGTTAAATTGTGCACTAATTGTGCACTGTGTCTATATTGCTTGCATCTGGAGGGACTACAGATAAAAAACTAGCCTCTGTGGCTGGCTTCGGCATATTATGTGCATTGCTCCTTTTTAAATTACAAAACAACAATCATAATTCATATTTTCATTCATGAAAGAATGCAGTTACAATGCAACAATACCAATACCTAGGCAATATTGCAAAAATGTAAATGTTCTCACTTTTTTTCTAATTTCCTGTTTAACAGAAAAGCAAATATTATGTGAAAAGCAGAAATAAGTGACAAAGCAAAACAGTAGTGAGATAATGAACTGTTGAGAAAGAGCAGCGCTTCTAAAGAGAGTTAAAGCTATTCAAATCAGAAAGGTTTAATTTCAAGAGGAATTCTTTTTGACTCTATAGCAGTGTGTTTGACAGAGTAGCAGAAAATAATTTCTATAAGTTCAAAGCTCTCATTTAGTGATTCTTGGTTTCTTTTCACACAGTAGAAGATGAAATAATCAATTGGTCAATTCTTTTAAAGGAATTGCATGGCTGATAGACAGGAAGACATCAATAGTGAAACAGGAAGTGGGAAAAAGTGCTTGAGTTCACATATCCATAAAATAGGAAACATTCTAATCATTTCATTTCAGAGATCGCCATGGTGACCGTTTCTCAGGGGGACATCTCATTGGTTGAAAATTCAGGGTGTTAAATGGATTTAAACCATTTAACACATCAGAAAAATTGTATATGATGGAAAAAGTACATTTTCTGTCTTATTTCAGAAAGTAAAAGTCATTTATAGGTTCTTTACACAGAGTGAAATATTTGAAGTCATTTTGATAAATTTAGCTTATAGAGAATGAAAAGCCACAATTTAGTGTTTCAGAAAATAAAGTTATTACATAAGCTCATTAAAAAATGATATTTTAAACAACAATGTTTGGCTTCTGGAGAGTAAGTTCCTCCATATGAATTTTGCATCAATGTGAATCGGCACAGAGCCATTCAACCTCTGGTTCTGTTGTGGTGAAATGCAAGCCCAGCTTGCTTTGATAGGTCATCTGCCTTGCTGTGTTGGTGTCTCTCATCTACATGGATTTAACCCCATAGACTCGCTATGGTGTTAAAGGTCAGGGGAGTTTGTTGACCAATAAGGTACAGTAACACAATGATCACTGGACCAGCTTTTAGTACCATTGTCAGTGTGGGTCAGAACCAAGTCCAGATGAAAATCAAATCAGCCTCTCCATCCAGCAGAGGGAAGCAGGAAGTGTTCTGAAACTTCCTGCTGGACAGCTGCACTGACTGTAAAGTTAAGAAAACCCAGTGGACCAGAACCAGCAGAGGACATGGCAACCCAAACCATCAATGACTGTAGAAATGTCCCACTGGACTTCAAGCAAAATCCTGAAAAACTTAAACCATTCAAAATGGGAATTTGTTCTGGGATTGTAGGCCATGCAGTTGAAAAACTTTATCAATTTTCCTGTCATAATAGTGAGCAATATCTCCTCTAACTTTTACTATGCTCTGAACCAGAAATATGGGTTCCCCAATAAATGGGATTATACTGAGAAATACTTTTGCACATTCCTGAACTGAATATGGAACATTAATCATCATGGAATAGCATCAGCTGCTCATTTTAGGATGATGCTCATCATCCTAAGCTGATGCTTAGGATGATGAGCATCATCCTAAGCTGATGCTTAGGATGATGAGCATCATCCTAAAATGAGCAGCTGATGCTATTCCATGATGATTAGCATCATGGAATAGCATGATGAGCTGATGCTCATTCTGTCCAAACAACAGTGCTGTAATGCAAGACTGTGTTCAGACTTAAAGAATATTGTGTCCCATATTTTTGTGTTTTGTATTGACTCCAGCCTTAGTTCCTGGAGAGGTTGTGTGTTTGAGTCTCTGAATCTGAAAAGTGAGAGGACAGAGCGAGGAGAGTGGGCAGGCAGGTGAAGTCCTGAGGATTCTGTGGACAACATGGAGGTGGCTGGATGTGAAGCGGTTCTTTCCTGAGAGGTTTTGTAGATGGAAGAGCTTGGCTTGAGTGCAGATAAAGCAGAGATAAGTTCAACTCAAGAAGAGAATTCACTGGAAGGATGAAACCAGGATTCTAGAGGCTCCATGAAGGCTACCAGGATGTTAGAGATTATGATGAAGTTTCATCTGTGATTATGAATTTCATCATTTCTGTGACAAATTTCTTTGTGGAATTCCACAATTTCTGTCAGCTTCAGGTACAGTAGGAGAGTTGATTTTAATTGTAGATACATGTGGTGAATTAGAAGAGATGAATGACATGCAGACATTCTTAGATTTCTTTTTTACAGTGTGGAACCGTTTAGGGGGAGGAGCAAGTGTTTGGAAAGCAAACATCAGGCGGTTAATTGGGCAGCTTCAGCCTGGTAACTTCTGATTTATCTTTGTAGAATTATGTTGCTGACCTCTTAACCACTGCCATTTGTGTATTAACCCCCCAAACCCTCCACCCAACCAAAGTTCTGTTCAGGCAATCACCAGTGCCACCTAGACACTAGCAGCCACACAGGCTGCAGTGTTGGATGCTGTGATCTGAAAGCAATTCTTCATTTTGCTCATATAAAACTGTTCAGGTCTGCTAACTTATTTGAAGAAAGAGTGAAATTTGACTAAAACAGTTAAAAGTATAGTGTTTCTATATTGTAAGGGGCCTACAGTACATTTGAGCTTGTGGGGATGAAAGTTGCAATTCACTCAGTGAATTAGACCTCAGAGTTTTTCTTGGACAATAATTTTAAGGAGATTTTACTGATATTTCAAACTCTTAACAGTCTCAGTCCTCCCTATTTGTCAGACAGGCTTCAGTCCTACAACTCAGCTCCCCTCGGTCTCCTGTTGGCACCTAGACTAAGAACTAACACATACAGTGAATCCTAAAAGTATTCACAGAACTTCACTATTTTCACATTGTGTTACAGTCTTATTTCAAATACCCCAGCATGACAATGTGGGAAAAAGTTTTTTAAATTTTTGTAAATTTATTTTTAAAAAAACAAAAAAAAACATGTAATGACATTGAGTTAAGCATCTTTCTTATTTTGCTCCTCAGGTATTGAGCAGCTTTCATGAAAACATGAAAATTTGCCTAAACTTTTGGGCAGATGTCAGCATGTAATTACACATTCTTTCAGCTGCAACGCAACTACAGTTTTTTTTTTATTTCATCGTTCTAGTAGCCTAGTTGAAGCAGCATGGCATGGTTTTCAGTTAAGACTGGGTGGAAAAACACCTGATTGATTACTGAACAACTAAACAGACTTGGTTTGGTGTACCTCAAACAGCACCTTGTTGGACGTCAAAACAAAATCCTGTGTCAGAAAGCAGGCCTACCTCCTGGTGCCCACAGCTTTTCTTAACATTTAGCTGTTTCTTCTGAAAAGAAGTCCTTTTGGTCTTTCAGGGAGAGCTTTGATGACTAGTCAATAGCACGCATGTGACCTGGTTGTGAGTAGAAAGAGGAAGCACAATGTTTCACAGTGCAAAGAATGTGTCAAAAAGCCACAGAAATGAATGTGCACAGTTAGTTTATGCTGCAGAGCCGTGAGCCACACAGAGCCTGCAGCAGCATTCAGCTATGAGTCGCTATCGCACCCAAATCATCTGCGCTGCTGCGCTGCTGATTCTGGCAATAATTGGGATTTTGCTGGTGGTCCTTCCAGCAAAAGAGCTGACGATGCCTGCAGATAACATGGTGGGTTTTCTTTCAGTATTATTGATTAATCTCTATTGCAACTGTTATTTTAAACCCGTATTCTACTATTACTTACAAAAATATATATATATTTTTGGGGGGTTAAATAAGTGAAGAGTATTTATTTAAGTCTCATAACATCTCAGTTGGTTGCAAATGTTTTCCTATCTAGGTGTCACATTACAACAACAAACTTGATTTTATGATCTGCAGGTGTTTAGATTTTTCTTTGTCTTTCTGCTTTCATCATTTCTTTATTGTTTATTTGCTTAGATCTTGCCATTTTATTTTTTTCCTTATTTTTTCAATTTATTGTAATAGTTCTGGCTTTGTTTCTTTAGATTAGTGTTGCTTTCTGTTTATCATTTCTGTTAGTTTCAGCTTTTTTCATTTCCTATGTGGCCTCTGTGTCTCAGTTGTGTTTCCTTCTCCCTTCTTGGAAGTCAGCTTTGTTGTTTTCTCTCCTCTCTCTTTCTCTTCTTCTCAGATGTTTTCCATTGTCTCATTTCCTCAGCTGTCCCCACTCACCTGTGATTAGCTCTTCTGGTTCTTTTGCCACTTCCATTTCTCCCTCAGTATTTCAGCTCTTCTGCTGTTTCTTTGCCAAGCACCATGTAAGTTTCCTTTTTGACTTTGTAAATCAAGTCAAAACGTCAAGTCATTTAGTGAAGTCAATCACCTAACACCCTGGATCAGGTTCATCATTCTGCTGGAAGATCATTCAGTCTCTGTTAGCCTCCAACAGGTTTTCTTCTATGTTGTTCATGGAACAAAATGGAAACTGTGTTGTACTATTTTTATGTTTAGATGGTGGATTGGCCAAGCACTGTGGGATGTCCATAGCTTAGGTTGTAGTTTTACAATATAGCCTACTTTAAACGTCTCTCACCATTTCTCTGAAATGTCAGCTGGTCTTCAGGATGCTGTCTGAGGCCGTCGTGCTACATTTATGCTGAGAATAAATTACACACAGACTATTTAGTTAGATGACAATGGAAGAAAATTGGTTTTGCTAGATTTTATTAAACAATTTTCACTGAAATAGGATGCATACACATGCAAACCAAACATTTCAGAGTTTTGTTTTTGAAAGAATTTAAAAAGCCATGTGTCTGTTTGCCTACATTTCACTATCTACTTTTTTTCACTGATTTATCCATTAAAATTTCTACAAATAAACATTTACATTTGCTGTTGTAACCTGACAAAGCATGAAAATGATGAAAGTGTGAATATCTTTGCAAGACGCTGTCGATCAAGGGTGTCAAAGTCATTTTCATTTTGAGCCAAATCAAGCTCATGAATGTCCTCAAAGGGCCGGTGATGGCAGAATATATTAATAAAGCTTATTACCAAAATGTTAACATGTTATAGCTTGCTCTGCATTCAATTAGTTTTTTCTGAAGATTAAGAACATTTTAACATTGAAATAATGTTAAACTACTCTGATGTAACTGATGTGATTTCTCTGGTAAAATAATATTGAAGCACACAGCTGTTATCTAGAAATAGTCCTGGGAGGCCGAATTGGGCCCAAGGGTCTTGCGTTTGACAGTGTAGATGCCTGACATCTTGTAAAAGTCAAAAGGTCTTCTGCAAGGAAGTGAAAGAGAATTGACGAGAAGTAAAGACAAACTGAAGCATAGCAACAAACAGTCGCTAAGCTTTTGCATTCCATTGCTCGGGTAATCAGATTATTCAGGTATTCTTTTTTTCCATCTCAGAGACAACTTGTATAAATTTGTTGCAGAGAATCAAATTTATACATTTGTCCCATTTGTACATGTTTATCCCTGGTAATGAGCTGAGCCCCGACAAAAAGTAACTGGTTGACATTGCAAAATGAGTGAGTGAGACATTTGGCATTTTTTTCTTTCATGTGAGGTTCACCATTTTGACCTGCAAGGTCAGTTGAAGACTAACTGAAACAGCACAACTAACCCACATCCTGCATTAGCCCAGCTAGGTGTCAAAAGCTGAGGAGGAGTTTCACAGCATGAATAAAATCTTGTAATGCAAATAGAGCCCTGTCTAAAACACCACTGTTGGATCAGTTGATTTACTGTTCTTAGGTGTGAGTTTGTTTGTGTGTGTGCGTGGGTGTGTGGGGGTGTGTGTGTGGGGGTGTGTGTGTGTGTGTGGTTGCTTGTCCTGTGTGTCTCTGTGTGGCCCTGTGATGGACTGCCGACCTGTCCGGGGTGTCCTCTGCCTCACACCCAGAGACAGCTGGACACAGGCACCATCCCGTCTGGCAACCTGTGTGGATGAGCGGGTATAAAAAAATGGATAGATGTGCTAAATCACTGTAATAGACAGTACAGAAGCATACAAAATTAATAAGTCCTCCATAAAAATGTTTTTCTTTCTTTGTTTAACTCTTCAAAGCAAAAAGGGAAAATAAATAAATTTATGAAAGAGGTCGAAGTAACAAAACTGACACTAAGTCAATACACTAACACAAAAGGAATGATGGAACAGAACATTAAACACAACAAAGGGAAAAATGACACCTACACTACTCATTAAGGTCAAACCACATTCGCTGCCACAATGACCCTACCAGTAGCCACAGTGGGTAATTACTAGTTGCATTTACTCAGTTGCGTATACATTTGTGATAAAAGGAATTCTTCCAGGGGTAGTTTTACAGTACCTTACTATTTGATTCTTCTACTACTGCTACTATTACTCAAGTACACATTTTGGTTACCCACATTGGCCAGTAATTCAAATAAAATGTGACCATGGAACATTCAATATACTACCGTAAATTAAAGTGCACTTAAAAGGCACTTTTAAGTGCTCTATGAAGCAGAGCATGTATCTGCTTCACAGAGCAATAGACTTTTTTTTTTTTTTCTCCCCACCAGGGGGCTTTTTGTGGGCTCTAGTGTCCCTTATTGGACAGTAGGCTGACAGGAAGTGGGTAATGACAGGGGGGAAGACATGCGGCAAATAACGGTCGAACCTGCGACGGCTGCGTCAAGGACTCAAGGCCTCCAAATGTGGGTCGCGCTTTCCCCTACGCCACCACAGCACGCCCAGCAAGATACATATTTAAAATGAATTCAGTGTTTATGAAAGTAAAATAACAATTTAGAATAAATTAAATGAGCTGATAGCTGACAAAAGACATAATTTAGTCTTTGTTTGACCTCTTCCTAAATGCTTCTGACACTAAATGCTTTGCCTCTTTCAGTATGGGATTGTACTGGATGCCGGCTCCTCCCACACCTCCATGTTCATCTACAAATGGCCAGCTGACAAGCAAAATGGCACTGGTATTGTTACCCAGCACAGTGAATGTCATGCAAAAGGTGAGCACATCATGCACATCACAGCTAAACAAAACTGACCGACTGAAAGTTTATGTTTGGACATAATGTTTGACCACTGCCACTTCTTGTTCAATGCCAACTCTCAGTGAGTGCTCTGTAGGTCTTTCTCAGGGTCAATGCTGCCTGCAGACAGAAGCTGGTACTCACTGTGAATGTCTTGCATCAACATCATAAAGTCAGAGAACTAGTGTCAAAGCATAACCGATATGGAGAGAGGCCTTAGTCCTTGTCGTAGGTTCGAGTCCCGGCCTGATGACCTTTGCCTCATGTCTTCCCCCTTTCTCAGGGGGAAGGAAGAGCTGCTTTCACTTCCATGGTGTCATCAGATCAAAATTATCAAGTCAGTATATGTATATATAGTGATGCAATGTCTTGTGAAAGACTTGACTTCCTAAAGTACCACTTCAGCTATGGGCACTTTAGTCACTCTCAGTTCTCCTCCTTCTTGTTCAAGTGTGTTTCTGATTTCCTTGGAAACCACATGTTATCCTTTAGAATACAGAAGTGCACACTTCATGAAGTTCCCTCTGAGTTTGTCTCTAAGAACATCTGCTGTCTTCTTCTTGCCCAGGTGGCGGGATATCCAGCTATGCTGGGAAACCAGATGATGCTGCCAAGAGTTTGGAGGAGTGTATGAATCACGCCCTGAAGGAAATTCCCAAATCTAGACAACGTCAGGCTCCCCTGTGCCTGGGTGCCACAGCAGGGATGAGGCTCCTCAGGTTAGTCTGTGGTCCCTTAAATACAACATCTAATTTCTTTCTGCTGTTTGAATCACTCCATTGGTTACACATTCAAGTGTACATCAAAAAGCATGTTTAAAAATTTCTTATTCTTTCCTTACTACTTCTCATTTTTCATAGAGAGATCAATCAGACAGAGTCTGAGCAGATCCTGAAAGAAGTCAGAGACAAACTGAGCTCCTACCCTTTCCAGTTTAAGGAGGCCAAAATTCTGACTGGGCAAGACGAGGGCGCCTATGGCTGGGTCACCGTCAACTACTTACTTGAAAACTTCATTAAGGTAACCAGGATGAATTAAGAGAGTGTCAGACTGGAAAATTCTAATGCAAAATCAAAAAATATATCTACTGTACTAACTTGCACTATGCTATCATGATTGCTTCAGGTTATTTTTAGTCAATAAAAGGGAAAAGGAAGAAATTATTCAATTCAGAATCATTTTCCTTGCAGCAATATTTTCTTAACGTGATCATTTCTTTGTACTTAATTATTTATAAAACTTAGTAACAGTTCAGAAACTGACTGTCATCAATTTCTGTACTAAGGATTTTTAATACAATGCTTTCTGCCTTTTTAGTATGGTTTTGTAGGACATTGGCTGAATCCAGGAAGAAACACAATTGGAGCTTTGGATTTAGGTGGAGCTTCCACTCAGATTACATTCGAGACCTCGCAAAACTTGGAGAACCCAAAGGATCAGAAGAATCTGACTCTTTATGGAAATACCTACACTTTGTACACTCACAGCTTCCTGTGCTATGGTCAAGACCAGTTCCTCAAGAGACTTTTGGCTCATCTTATCCAGGTATCTTTGTTGTAAAGTTTAATTTTCCACACCTACCGTCCTGATGAAAAGACAGAACACTCTTATTCTAATTGTGTCCATTTATACTTAAAAAGACGTAATGACAATGATCTGGTCTTCACAAGGTTCTAAAAAGATTTTAAACTGACTTTAACCCTCTCCAGGCAGATGTTGCAGATTTGCAACAGCTAAATGCTGTTGAAATGAAGTTCCTTCAGATGCACATTCAAAGATAAGCTGGCATATTGTTAATTTGCTTCTCTTCTTTTATCTTGGCAGACCTTCAAATGTACAACAGATATTTGGTGTTTTTCTAATTGAACACTTATAAACTTCAACAATGATGTGTTAAGTGAGGCATGTAGAGTCTGTTGAATCTGAATTTCCCACAAGGCATTGCTACTCCCAGTATTCTTCACTATTTTATAAGACTACTGTAGCCCAGAAAACAGTTGGAACAACAGTTGTTTAAAAAAAACTGACCGTTTTTGGCTGTTCATTCATATTTTATTATGTTGATCTTTGTTTTCCCCTTTCAGACTCAAGGTGTGCCGGATCAAGTAATCAACCCCTGCTACCCACCAAAGTTTAATATTTCTATAAATCTTGGAAAAGATGTCTTTGATTCTGTTTGCACAAAGAAATACAAACCAGTCAGTTTGGATGCTAAGAGGAATGTAACAGTGGTGGGCTCAGGAAATTATCAGCAGTGTGTCAACAACGTAACGGAGATCTTCACTTTTAGCAACTGTTCCTACTCGACGTGTTCCTTCGATGGAGTGTTTCAGCCTAGAGTGACAGGAAGTTTCATGGTGAGATATAAAGAAATGCAAATTTGTTAGTGTTCATCAACAATCTGAAAGTGTTGCTTTTTTTATCTTTGTTGCGCCTACATAAATGGACACCTGGACACAGTTTGGTGATTGATGCTTTAGCATTAGTCTTTGTTCTCATAAATCATTTGAACCCTTATTATTTTGCACAGCCTTTTTGTCCATTTGGGCCTTTTCGAGCAGACTTTAGATGATAAATGGTTTGATTAGATGAGGTTCTGGTTTTCACACTGTGTTGTTTCTCCACAGGCTTTCTCAGCTTTCTACCACACAGAGAAATACATCAAAGATATCACCAACATCACCCTCACATCTCCCAGTCATGCAGTGGATGCAGCCAAGCTCATCTGCAATATGACCATCACTGAGGTACTGATCTTCAGCCATGAACTACAGGCTGTTTAAAAAAAAAAGTTACATCTTAGGCTTCAGCTAAGTTACAGACCACTCAGGTCCTCTGGTTTATGACTTTGTAGTTTTGTGTTTTTATGATGTAAAGTACTTTGAACTGCCTTGTTGCTGAAATGTGCTATACATGATTGATTGATTGATTGATTGATTGATTGATTGAAACTAAACTCTTGTATTTTTATTTACAGCTTCTTCACAAGGCAAATTTGACAGAGAAATACATGAAATACATGAAGAATCTCTGCTCCATGTCTAATTTTGTCCAAGTCCTCTTAACCAATGGGTACCATTTTGATGAAGCTTCATTTCCTCACATTTCTTTTGAGCAAAATGTAAGGCATAAACAGAATAAACAGCATAATGCTTTTTTATTTGCTGTTACACTCTGCTCTGGTTTCACTGAGACTCAAATGTTGTGTCTCTACAGGCAGCAGGAGCTTCAGTAGGATGGGCTTTGGGATACATGCTGGACGTGAGCAATGAAGTGCCTGCAGAGAGTCTTAGCATAATGAAGGCCCTCCCCTCAGGGCCTTGGAGTGGTGTCATTGTCATCTTTAGTGCATTTATTTTGTTTGCACTAGGATATTGCTTGATTATCTACATAAATGCAAGACAAAATGACTAGAACATACAGTATTCCACGTGAAAAATTAGAAACATGAGAAGCAATAGTAAATTCTACATTTTTATTTTGGTTGATGTTTGCAAAATTCAACTGATCCATGTCAATGATCTAATGATCTAATGCACAAATTGTATGTGCTGCTATGGAAACGTATTTGCTCCATACAACTATGTTTGCTGAGCCACTCCAAAACCTTTTCTATTGTTTTGTTTTTTTTTAGTTCCATTATTTACAGTAAGTGATTCATGTTCAGATATGATGTTCTTTTTCTGAAATACCATTAGCTTTACACTAGAGATAACATCTTATAGAGTTCCACTCTAGTCTCTTAAGTTTACTGAATAATTCCCTAGAAGTTGTGGGGGTCATCTATATGTTATTTTAGAAATATGAGACAGGTATTTGTGTTTTTGTGTGTGTTTTGTGTGGTGGGGGAGGTGATGGGGAACTTGACAACAGACTAAAATGTATTTTCTGGTTGAGTCTTTAAAATGAATGACATTCTGCCTTTTCTTACATCCACACCCCACGTTACGCCAAGTTCCATATAAAGTCCGTCCAAATCAATCTGAGCAATGCCATTTTAGATTTGATTAAAATCAGGAGCAGATTTGATTATATTAGTTTATGTTTTTATTATTTTCTTTCAGGGTAATAGTTGCTTTGCAAACCTAGAATATGTTTACATGAATACAACGATTAATGGATTTGTATTTTTTACAAATGATATACAGCATTTCATTAAAATTTGAAATAAAAAGAACATATAGAGGAAAAACACGTCTCTGCCTGTTTCCTTCCATGCTTTAGGGGCCACGAATGAGGTCTGTATGGTGCACTAGTTCCTCTAGCGGACTAAACAGGTAGTGTACTAAGACCCAAACAGAAAAAAAAAAATACCGGAACCTTTGTTTAGCAAGTGTTTTCGACGGAGTGTTATCGTGTTACCATAAGGGACGTTATGTCTGTTAGTGGAGATCGCTGCTGTTTTGTGCAGTTTTTAAGGATCGTTTAGCTGCTTTGCTCCAGGAATCCTGACTGGAAAGCTCGTTGCTGCCTCAGCTCCAGGGTGAAAGGTCAAAGCGGAACCAGGATGTTCGCGGGCCTGCCGGAGCTCGGGATAGCCAACGGCGAGGACTTAAAGGAAACTCTGACCAACTGCACCGAGCCTCTCAAAGCCATTGATCAGTTCCAGGTGACCACAACAGCTCAGCGGGTGTTTTATGAAATTTTTGTGCAGGATCGGGGGGTGATCGGTGATAAAAAATGACAACAAGCCGGTCCGCTAGGATAA
>CAEFZY010063962.1:0-63560 GCA_903066815.1 Brachyrhaphis roseni | reverse complement strand
TGTGTGTATATATATATATATATATATTATTGTTATAAAGACTGTGTCAAACAAGTAGCCCTTCGTGTTACTCTGTACCCGTGAAGTAGCCCCCAGTCTCAAAAAGGTTGGTGACCCCTGCACTAGAGAGTGAAGGAGCGAACAAGGATTTTAACAGAAAGGCTGATCTGTGCACTCCAAAGTTACTCAGTTTTACCTTTATAAGCTTTCAGGACACTTGTCATGTTTTTGATATGTTGGCTGCCTTTAGACATCTTAGAAGCAAAGGATTTACAGTCTTTAAAAATAATACAACGATCCTGCTGTTTTAGTTACTCTAACCCTACTACTTCCCCTAATGCCTAGGATAAGCTAAAGAAAGTTTACAATGTCAATTCTGTGATCAATTTGTCTGTGCTTGAAAATAATAAAACCATATTAAACAAAGGCAGGGGATCAGCCACAAAACTCTAATCAGTGCATCTCTAATAAAAATGCAAAAATAATGCACCCGAAAGCCAAAATGCATTTCAAAAGAAACACAAATGACAAGAAGGAATGAGGAATACAAATTAGATAGGTACCTGAGACAGTGAAAAGTTTACCTCTTAAATGCTCAAACATGGCAAAGCACTGGCAAGCAGTTATAGGAGGCAAGGACACAAACAAAACATTGGGTTAGGAAAGAATGTGTGTCTTTAAAATTGTGTTAATGTAGGAATAAGAGAGGTGGGAAATAGAGTATAACGTAAAAGACTTAAAGTGACTAGTGGAATGAAAAAAAAAAACAAGGGAAAAACTGAAAGAAGTGAAAGAAAGAACCCCTTACTTTAAATCTGTAATGGGAAAATATATAAAATGAATGGAAGTGAATATGTACGTTATGTGTGTATGAATGGCACTGTATCACTTAATGTGATTTTGAACTTTAAATAAACTACAGTAATGTGACGTGAGTCACCCCTGTTTTTCTTTATATTCTGCTTCCAGGTCAACGAATGTCTTAGAAAGTTGCCTAAAGCACAATTTCTTCAGGCTTTTTGAAAGAATTTACAGAAACATATTTTTGTTAGATTGCATAAAAATAATCTATTAATCTTTAAAAAAAAAAAAAAGAAAAGCAAAAGCTTGGTTGTTTTGGAAACTCTGACTCTAAATAGTGAATAGTATAAAGAAACGAGAGGTGGCTCAAAACTAGTAAACATTTGGTTATTTGACACAGCATTTAAACACACTCAAAACACATGCGTTGCATTTACCTGCAATAATTTGAATTGAGTTTCTTTTTTTATATTTAAGGATGTAATATTTTCCAAAACATTTGCCTTTCTTGCAAACCAATCAGCTACAGGACGCCATTGTTTCATGCTTGACCAGTGCAAAGGAATTTGTCTCCCATACATTAAATCTAAATAGTGGGTGAGTGGAGTAGAGAAACTGGAAGTGCCTGTGTGGGTGTGTGCGCGTGTGTGTATGCATGCATTTTGGTGATCAGTGGGAACTGTGTTTGTGCTGTTTGTTTCCTGTTTCAGTGAATATTTGCTCGGTCAGTTGGCTGGTTTAGTTAGCGTTAAGAGATTAGTTTGTTTGGGACCCTCAGCCAGTTGCCACGTACCTCCTCGTCCTCCAAGCGTTGCTGCATGTCGATGATGAACTTGATGTACTGATTAGTAAGAGTCATCAGCTCGCTGTACTTAGTCTTCAGAGTCACATACTGATGTGGGAGAAACAAACAACACAAGGAGATGAATGAACTTCTAAACATTGATTAGTATTTTGCTGAGGTACAGCAACTTGACAAAATGATCACAAAAACTAAAAAAAAAATATATATTTTTTGTCAATGAATGCACCATACTAAGTGATATGTCATGCCACACTGTTACTAGGTGAAGATGGCTAACAGTTAGCCACTTTCAGTATCGGTGAGGAATAAAAGGAAAGCCAGACATTTGGCAGATAACAAAAAGGCAGAACAGAATATAGTGAAGGTGCTCTGTATTATCTGTTTGAACTTTTAATCTGAAACTGGTAAAAACAGGTTAAAATGTTAACCACGCAATAATTTTGTCTTTTTAAAGTAATATTCCGCCTTTGGTTACAGTTAGCAATGCTAACAGTGCTAATTGTGCTAAAAGTGCTAACAATTAAGATAATACCACTTAAAAATGTCAATTGTTGTGTTTTACGATGACCTATTGGTGCATATTTAATTGGTTTCGGAGTCCTTTTTTCTGCCTTAAACACCACAAATAGATTTGGTTAGTAATAAAACTAGTATTAAAATGACGAGGTTAAATTGTTAACCGCTTATTAATTTTGTCTTTTTGAAGTAATAGTAAGAATATGACTACTGTTAGCAATGGTAACAGTGCTAATTGTGCTAACAGTGCTAAAAACTAAGATGGTTAGAAAAGTTAAAATTGTCAAATGTCTGATTTTACATCGACCTGTTGGTGCACATTTTACTGGCCTCTTTTTGTCCCTTCAAATAGCTTTGGCTTAAAATAAAGCTAGCATTAAAATGTTAAAGACAATTTCAAGTTTCGGCTACGTAACAATTTTGTCTTTTTAGTGGTCACAGTTGGCAATGCTAGCGGTGGTCACTGTCCGAACAGTGCTAACAACTAAGATGGTAAGAAAAGCTACAAATGTCAAATGCCATGGTTTACGGTGCATATAACCTGTCTCTTTCTGTACTTTCTTTTTGGTCTTGTGCTCCAGAAACAGCGGTAGTTTGAAAAGCGCACCTCCTGAATGATGTTGTCAGAAGCAGAATCCAGTTTAGATTTCTTCAGAGGAGAAGCAAGAGGCTCCACCTGAGCTCTGTAGGCAACCAACTGCAGTTCATAGTCCTGTTCGCATGAAAACATTAGTTATACTCAGAACACTTTCAAGTATGTTAATGCAAGATGTGTGCTGCTATTATTTCTTCGAGGCTCACCTTGATTGTATCAATGTATGCTTTAGCATACTTGTGACACTCATCAACTTTGCCTTGATTCTGCTCAATCTCACTCAGCAGTTTCTGTAAAAAAAAAAAAAGAGGTTCAAGTAAAGAGTTCAGCTAAATTATCTCTAAGAGAATGTTGATGGCATAAAAATGTTTCCGTCATACCTTCTCCTGTGCCAGCTGGTCTTTAAGAGTTTTGGTGTCGGTGATGGGCATGGCCTGGATCTTCTCCTGCCTCTGCTTGGCGTCGGCGATCCAGCGCATGAGCCAGTCGTAGCTCTCGCGATAGTAGCCGAGCTGTCGGCCGAGTTGCTCCAGCTCTCTCTGGCGAAGGTCAATCTGGGTGAACACGGCTTTCCAGCGGTCCTGGAGGCTAGTGGTCAGCTGGCGGTAGTGGTCCAGCTCAATGTCCCGCTCGGTGTGGACGCGGGACATCTTGTCGCTGACGGCGGAGGCTTTCCTCAGCTCCTCCTCCATCGAGTCGAACACCGGCTGCTCGCTCTCAGCCTCGCCCCGCATTTCCTGTCAATCGTAGCAAAACAATCCATTCAGTTCAAATAGCAAAATTCACAAGTTAAAGATTATGGTACGCTGGATAGAAGTTTCTGCTGCAGTCCTATGTGATGTAAAATATTAAACAGAATCTTTTTTAGGAAGTGTTAAAGTTAGGGTTCCGACAAATCTCCATTTCAAAATTTGATGCTTTTCCTCGATTTGTTGGGTAGTTTTTCTAAACCTAGGGAAGTTTGAGCACAAATGTTTTAATTTTCACTAAAAGTATGTTCTGAGAATCATTATTGAACATGATGCTGAAGCATCTGTTGTAAAAAGTGACAAAGGTGTATTTCAGAGCGTCTAGAGGCCAAAAAGCTGTGAACTGTGATATTTCTTATGAATCTGCAATGATCTGGCAGCGACTTAAAAAAGTCAAATGATCAATTATTTGGACAGCCCTTCACTGTTCTGAAACTCAACTTTTTTAGCTTCTAGGTAATAAAACAAGAAGAGTCTATTTTATTCTTTTTGCATATCTACCCAGACTAATAAAACGATAAAATCCACTTCTTCTTTTTAGACAGTTCAAGACTGTAATTTTGTTTTAGCCATTAAAAATACTAATAAAAATCAGAATAATTTATTCACCTTCAGCTTGGATCGTTGAGTCTCCACCTCCGTGACATCACTGGGTACAGCCTGAACCTCTCGCAGACAGTTCTCATACTGCTTCAGCACTCCCTCTGCGCCCTGGGTGTTCCGGATCACCATGTCTACAGTCTTCAGCCTGAACAGACGAGAAGCGCAAAATAAGTCTGCGAAGAACAGAGGGCAAAATGCTTTAGTCTTTCTTGAATGTGGGTAAGGAAAAAAGAACATACTTCTCAAGGTAAACAGAGGAGAGCATGTAGACGTGGTCCATCTTCTGCACGGTAACATCCAGTTCGGACCGCAGCACAGGAGCTGAGGCCGGCTGCTGAGGCGACGCCAACACCTGCTGGGTTTTCACAGACACCTTATCCAGGTCCTTCTTAAGGCCCTCAAGTTCTCCCTGGACTTTCTGTGGACCAAAGAAAGACCAGAGGTAACAATATTAAAACAGATATAAAGGAATACAAGAGACTAAAGTCAGCTTTTAAATTTTCTCTATGCCTATTATCTAAATGAAAGAATAAAATAAAAAGGAACAAAACATATTTTTGTCCTTTGATTAGAACTGTGCGCAACAATCAACACTACCATGATTTACGGCGATGTAAATATCCAAGAGTTAGCACAACAGCAAATTTTTATCCTTTGTCGTAAGATTTAACAAACTTAACTCTTTAAGAAACATTAAATTAATCAGTACTGAGATTTGGTGCTTGGAATCAGCCAGATGCTTGGTTATTAAATATTGTGTATGAGCAGAGATGAAAACATCTGTGATGGAACTGCAGCCAGCGGCTCCATAATCTCTGCAACTTCCACAAGATTTCATTAAAAAATGAAAAACTATTTGTTTCCTCTTTCTTTTTTCCCCTTGTGTGTTCTCCATTTAAACACAGATTTCAGTGGAAATTAGAAGAGCAAAACATCCATCCATCCATGTGCTGGTGCCTATCTCCAGCTTGGCTTTTTGCCGACCGCACATTTCTAACATGTTTCTTCCAACTTTGTTTGAGTGTCGTGGGTTTTCTGTGGGTTTACCTGCTGCTCTGTCCACTTCTGGCTGCATTCATTCAGCGGCTCCTTGTCCAGCGGTTTGCGGATGCGGCTCACAGTCTGAGACTCGCAGTTCTCGATACGCAGACGCAGATCCTTGATCTCGGAGATGTAGTTCTTGCACAGGGTCTCGTCCTGTTGGCCTGCAAGGACGCATTTGAATTCAGTGAGACCAGAAAGTAAACAGAGAACAGATTTAGCCTAAAAAAAACAAAACAAAACAAAAATTTATTTTATGAAGCATGTTGATATATTCTGAGAGATTTGGTTAATTTTGTCAAGCCATCTTTTTATTGTGCTGCATTTTCACATGTCAGCCAATAATTCATGCAGTTTTTGAGTGTTAAGTCTCAAAAACACACTTATCTATATCACACACACTCGCATGTATCAAAAACTGTACATACAGTACCTTACCAAGGTGAGATATTCATACCTCTACTTTTTTTATATGTATGTCAAGTTAGCACCACAAGGCTCAACGCATTTTATTGTGCCTTTAACTGACTGAAGAACACAAACTATCACATAATTGTTAAGAAAGGTAAAAAAATACATGGTTATTAAGCTTTTTTACAATCTAAATTATACTGTTGTAGTTCTGCCTGTTTGTTTAAAGTTAAAATCCAGCTAGGAAGATAAATTCCATCCTATTCAGAAGGAAGATATATTTTATTTTCTAGTTCCTGGGAGATCCACCACTTTCTGATGGCGCCCTGGGCAACCGCTCATATAGCCCATATCAAAAACAACCACTGTATGCAAGTTTTCAAAAAGAAAATGTTTTACTGTCTGAAGCCAAATATGTCTGAATATTCTTAGATTTCCTGGTTTTTATATTCAGGAAAATCTAAAGGAAGCCATTTTGTTTTAAACTTTAATTTAGAAACTTTTTATTAATTTCTTATGGCACTTCATTGCGACAAGGCGGCAGTCGCTCATCCTCATCCAGCAGAGCGGTCGGGGTAATTCGTGCATGTGAAACTTCAAGCTCATGCATGAAGATGTGCACACGCTGACTAGAGACGCCACCCTAACGAACACTTTCTTCTAGCAACGTGACAAAACTGGAAAAACCTTTAGAGGTATGAGCACTTCTAGAAGGCATTGTACGCCTGCGTGAGAAAAAGCACTACATAGTGTTCACAGCATGTGAAATGCACTTGGTGTGGCAGCCTGGGAGCCAAAACAACATGCTGTCAAACGCGACACTAGTCTACATGCTAAGGCTTCTGTCTGGTCATCCATCCAAAAGTGGAAAGCGTTTAAATCAGCTTGTTTTGCAGCAGCTTTGTCTAGCCTTGCACCACTCACCTTTCAGCCTAACAACCTGAAATTCTCCTGAAAGGCGAATTGACAATTTTGTTTGTTTTTTTTTTTCACTGTAAAAGTGTTACGTAAAATCTACAGATTGTCTCGTTTCTATAAAAGCAAAGCTAGTTTTACCTTTCTCCATGGAGCGAAGCAGGTTGTCAAAATGCTGGCTGACTTTGTTGTAGTCGTCCTCCACCTGCATGCGGTCGTCGGGGCTGAAAAGCTGGGAGTCCTGGCTGTCCCGCATGAAGTCTTGATAGTGGGCCTCCAGGTTTCTCATGACCAGCCGGTACTCTTCTGGTTTCATGGTTTTTAACTGCAGATATAAAAAAACGGAGATGTGAATTCTGATAAGCTAATCCTAATAGCCTAATTTTCCTGTTTTGTGTGTAAAGATGTATCTATCTGGATGGTTGATTAATGTTTATTTGCTTGTGTTACAGTGAACTGACCTTTGAGAGAAGAGGTAGACATGTGACATGTTAATTTTAAACTGTAAATGAATGAAATATTCCATTTATTACGAACTATGGCTCAATGCGCTGGGCGGCATGCAATCAGTGGGTGGAAGAAACACTCAAAAAGAAAAGGAATAATCAATCTTCTGTGCTATGAATGAGTTTTCCACTGATTATTTGTTTATTCCCTCAATTGATAATTGAGAGTTCTGTGTTGTGCTTAGAGCAAAAAAACAGTGCTAACGTTAGCATCAACAAAAACCCATTTAAAGGTTTAATTTAGAATCTGCCCTCTTTTTCGAAATATAACATGATCTGAAACACTGAAAAATGAAAAAAACATTTAACATTCTAAACATTTTTGAGTTGATTCGATCAAAAAAAAAAAAAAAACTATCGAAAACGTTAAAACCAACCATGGCGATGTTCCAGGAGCGTATCTGTGTGAAATCTCTGGTCAGATACTGCCATGACAGCAGACTCTTCAAGTTAATGTGAAGCATCTGCCACATGGAGGTCATCTGCTGAAGATTTGAATCCAGACTAAAGCAGGGGTAGACATAAAAATGAGGTTAAACATAAGCATTCTTCAAAAAATTTCTCTTGTCTGTTCCGATTTTATTGTTTTTGTTTTGTTTTTTTACCTCGACACGCTGTCCACTGCCTCCTTATTGACCGGAGGGACAAGGAAGCAGACAGAAGGAACCACTGCTTCGTTTCCGGAGCGGTTTAACACCTTCCACTTGAAGGGCTGGGAGTTGTTGAGCAGAGCACACTCTTCTCCTTTATGGACCGTGATCTGAACCACATTAAATCAGGCTGATTAAGTTCTGCCGCAGTGACGCGTCTGAACCTGAGGCTCGTATCTGGTTTGAAGAATCTCACCTCCTGCTGTTTGAAGTCACAGACAGCTTGAATAGGAGTCTTGCCCTTAATGGGGGTGGTGGGATTACGGGGTTTCAGCTGGATGATAGACCTGGACCTCTTGTTCAGTCCGTTGAGCAAAGTCTTAAATTCATTCATCTGTTCCTTTTCTTCCTGTTTGGAGCAGAAAAACGCAAAATAAAAGGCTCTGTGTGTTTTTCTCCCACTGTCGATCATTATGTGAAGTATCCGTGACTCATGAGCATTAGCGTGTTCCCACCACGGCATCCTGCAGCAGATCCTCCAGGCGTGTGGCGGTTGTAGAGCGGTCACAGCTGTACTTCTTCTTCATGCTCTCTTGCATCTTCTTCATCTTGTCCTGTGCTTCCTTTACATCAGCAAAGAACTGCGACGACAGGAGACGGCACGACGGTCACACACTTCACGAGAACACAGCTAGAGTCTGATTTAAGACCCGGGTGAGTAATTCAATTTCCTCCCCACCTGGTAATAAGCCGTGTTTTCTTTAAGGTGAGCTTCGACGCAGCAGCACAGCTGCAGGATCCAGCTCCACTGAGTCTGCAGAGCAGCTGTGAAGGCCTGGCAAGATATTATAATGACAGTTTGTTCGCTTGGACAACATTTTCTTTAACTTTATTCAACCTGCACTGAAAAATCACAACATCTTACCAAGCATTTTTGTTTAGTTTCTGGTGCAAATGTCTTAGTACACTTCAAATAAGACAAAACTAAGTCATAGGTGACGATTTAAGAGTAAATTATTACTTTGCACTGATAAAAATGTTCAGGTTTCACTTCATATAAAACATGTTATAAGTGAAAAAAACTAACTAGTACTCAAACTAGTACTTTTCATCAACATTGAGGAGTAATTGACTTTTAAAAGTGATATATATTGCTGAAAAGTTTCAAGTAGTTAGTTAGTTTTGTCCTTTTTTTCATTTTTTAAAGAGTACTTTTGATAAAATGTACTCTAGGCAAGCAACTGAGGTTATAGCTATTTTTATCTTGCTTGTTGTAAGCCTCTGGTTAGCTAAGTGTAACAGTTTCCAGCGTGTTGTCAGCACCTCCACAGTCTTCTTCCCGGGATGACCGTCTCTGACCAGTTTGTCTCCCATAGCCTGGATGTCATTAACCTTCTTCTCTCTTTGCTCCAGCTCTCGCATCAGGCCCTTGTAAACATCCAACGCACGCAGTTAGAAGGATTTACTTCTACTTCGAATTAGATTCACAATTAGTGGCAGGTTTTTTTTTTTCGGTTTCCACTTACGGAGTAGTTTTCTTTCTTCACCGTCATGTTGGTGTTTCTGTCGCTCCAGTCGTAGTTGACCTCTTCCTCTTCTTTGTCGTTCAGCCACATTAGCTCTTTGGTTGCTGCGACGACGAAGGCGTGCAGAGAGTCCAGGTTCCTCAGGCGGGACTTGGAGGAGTTCTGGGACAAAAAAAAACAGTGTGTTTGAGTAAGTTTAGAAATAAATCTGGATGTAATTATACAAAAAAAATCTGTTTAAAATAAGCTATTCACCAGCAGTTTGCCGTACTGAAGGTCCAGTTTCCCCAGGTATTCTCTGTACGTCCCTTTGCTGACCGGTGATAACTGGCTCTGTAGTTCAGGAAAATGAAAAAAAAAAAATCTGATGAGAGACAGTGGGTGTAAAAACCGATTAAGGTCACCTTAAGCATTCAGTACCTCATCGGACTTGGCCCGTTCGATCTTGGACTTGAAGTCCTCCACGGTCTGATGCAGACCTCTGTGGCTGCCCAGCTGGGACTCCACAGAGGGCAGATCTGATCCCCACTCCGACTTATCGATGCGCCGCTGGTTCTCTTCCACCCAGGCCAGAAGATCTTGGACGTAGCGCAGCGTCACGTCGTCCAGCTCCGGCCGCACCTTGGCGCTGCTCTGCTGCAGGGTCTGCTGGGACTGCATGGGCTGGACCTTAACCGCGGACGCCTTCAGGCGGAGGTTGTAGTCGGTGCGCAGGTTCACCAGCCGCTCGTGAATACGGTAAACTCTAAGAAAGTTGAAAGAAAAGTGGTCGGCTGTTAGTGAACCGAGCTTAATTAACTCAAAATAATTTTTCTTCAAAGGGGAGGTGGTGATGTAAGTCACCTGCGGTACATCTGTTCCGCCTGAGGGTGGCGCCCATCCTTGAGCATCTGGACATCGTTAAAGAGCAGGCGGATGGTGCTTTCCGCCTTGTCCAGCTCCCTGTCCACCTCTGCCGTGTGCTGAGCTGGTTTCCCTGCATTCAGCAGAGCGATGTCCTGAACGGGAAGAGAGGCAACAGAAACTTGAATAATCAGCTCTTCAACACAAGTGTTCTTCGCATAAACAAACATATTCTGTTTTCCTACGCTCTATAGTTTCTAAACAATGAATCAACTACTTGGCAAACAGCAAAATGACTTCGGCATGATCCGATCGTCATGTGGTCGAACTATTTTTTGTCTACTGTTTTTTTTCCCCCCACTAAGTTGTAAAACACACAAACCTTCTGCAGGAGGCCGTCCAGATGACTGAGATGTTCGTCACACAACCCGGACTCCATCTGGACTTTACCGAAAATCCTCTGCAGCCTCTCCAGTCTGGATAAGATCACAATAGTACAATATTAAAAAAAAACAAAAAACTGTGAAACGACATTTTATGATGTTCGGAAGTCACGAAGTTACAATAAAGCTAACTATGCCTGATTATAAACTATCATCTGACCTCCTCTATGATTAGACTGAGTTAAATCCATTTCTTTTTTTAGTCGCAGCAGCCAGACAACAACATGAGAAAAGCAGGTCTTTCATTAAAATACCTGATGCCGGGAAGTAAGCGGCAACAACATCCGTTTGAGACAATAATCGCCGAAGCAAACAAGCTAATTTAGTAACAGCGAAGTTATAAATCACAGTTAATTTAAGTCTTTCAGTCTTTCTCCCAGATGTCTTATCGCTGTTTCCAAACCAAATAACGTAGCGAAGACCTTTTCTGAACTCTGCTTATCCAGTTAAGTTCACTGTTTGTTCTCCAATCTAGTGGGATGTGGGGGGACTAATGAGGGTAGAGGTCAACTTCATAAACTTGAAGGTCCTTGCTCCCTCCTTCATATACTATAGCAACATAAAATCAGAAAACATTTGGTCCAGAGCTATTTTAAAACATTAACTTACAGACTAGGTTGTAGGTGTGTCACAATCACAAATTTGGATGATAGATTGCCCCATACGTTATTAATATAAACAATAATATTATTGCTTTGGGACCATTTTTAAGTATCTTGGCAACGGAAAACTTAAAAACACCTAAATATTTTGTTGTAGCTTTTCGTTTTAGGGTGCCTTGATAAACCTTCTGGAAGCGCTAGTGTATCTTCAGTCTAATTTTCCTTCTTTCCATACTGCTCTGATTTGTTATTTCTATTCTCTCTCCTACATACGTACAACGTGAATCTCTAACCTCTCAAACTCAATCCTGAGCAGCCGTTCTCTCTCTAGTATGGACACGTGAAGTCGCCCCCACTCCTTCTCCACGTCGATGGGGTGGTAGCCGGGCGGTACCTTCACCTGACCGGCGTGAACTGCACTCTGTGGAAAAGTAGACATTATATTATCATATTCATGGATAAAGACGCTGTGCGTAGAACAGACAATAGTGGAAGAAACTGATAATAACTGGGTTACCTCAAAGGTCTGGTAGATGTGTTTGGAGTGGCTCTTGTCGGACTCCTTCACCGGCAGCTCCGCCTCCTTGAACTTCAAGAACTGGCGCCAAAGAAGCTGAAAAAAGCAATTTTACAATTGGAAACTTCCATATTTTCCCCTCCATTTATTACGTTTTTGTTCTTTTTCCCCCAAAGACATTTATGTTTTCAATTTTAATTTTCAATTGTATTTATACTGTATAGCGCTAATTCACATCAAATGTCGTCTCAAGGCACTTTACAAAAAATATTTTCAGTTCAGTCAGACATTCATTTCAATTGATTCTAGCTATCAAACTACAGTAAGCTGAACTATTTATTTGAAAAAGTAGCTTTAAAAGGTTTTATCCAAGAACACATATTCAAAGAATGAGACTTTTATGGGGTTTTTTCAAACGGGGGATTTTTTATGGAGTTATAAACAACCGTTTGGCCAGACAGGTTAAATGAAAAGAAGTGCTTCCTAACCTTTGACCTTATCTAGATTTCAACTTTTGAACTTCAATTAGAGAGTTTATGTTTCAGATACTATTTAATGCTATTTAAATCTACAGAGTTAGCTTTTCTTGATTACATGCTCGCTGTGTTGTTAAATTGTTCCACCATTCTCTAATGAAAGCGCCTAAATCCCTTCAACGGATGAGGAACTCAAACACATCACAAGCAGCTCCTGGCCTCTTCTGAAAGGACGAGTTCCCATGACTGGTGTAAATTCAATCAAACCTATAACAGAATCACGTCAATTCACAACCTTTAAAGAGAGGCCAAATAAAACCCTGCCCAGTAACTCTGTGGGCTGCTTTTAAAGAGCGCTTCCACTACTAAAAATCTATTGCTTTTAATGAAGCCTGGTAATAAATGAATTCCTGACACAAAATAATCCTTTTGTTCAGCCGTGCTGACAAGAGAGCGGCAGGGCGGGGGATGAAATTAAAGATTTTAGCTGTATTTACTCAACACTCGTTCTGCCCCACCCACAACACAAAACCTCAACTACAGCTGTCTTTAGCCGAACGTCATTTATGTGCGTTCTTTGATCCAACACTGGATGGCCGCCAAAACTATTCTCACCCCCGTTCCCAATTGTTACGCTCAAGTTCTTCAAAGTTGTCTCAACGTGAAGCTTTCCGGAACAGTCGGCGGGGTTTGGGGCTCACCTCTATCTCCTCGTAGCTGCCGGGGAATTTCCTCTCCTCGAAGATGGTGACATGGTGGCGGATCCACTGGAGCAGGAGGGTCACCAGCTCGTAATATTCCTGCCAGCGTAGCTCCAGGTCCTGCGGCCAGCGCAGCAGAAAGGAGGCATGAGAGTTTGACAACAGCGAACAGGAGGGCTCTTATGCTGCTGAGAGTCCATTTTGGGTCGCTAACACACCACCCTGAATTCAATTAGGTGGCAACAATTCACGTCTTGTGTTGAGGGGAGGAGGCCGGCGAAGGGAGAGACAATGGGAAGAGACTCAAGGCAGCAGATTTTTAAAAAACTTTCTCAGATGAGATGTTTCTTTTCCGCTGTTAAAA
The DNA here is from genome assembly GCA_903066815.1 of Brachyrhaphis roseni. Classification (NCBI taxonomy): domain Eukaryota; kingdom Metazoa; phylum Chordata; class Actinopteri; order Cyprinodontiformes; family Poeciliidae; genus Brachyrhaphis; species Brachyrhaphis roseni. The sequence continues at coordinate 50,556 of CAEFZY010063962.1, read as the reverse complement.
TCGTCCTTTAGCTAAAAGCATTTTAGAGCTGGATTTTATTTGAACTAGTAACAGAGGGTTGTGCACCAAATGAAGTATTCTGACCGATCACGATTTTTAAAATGCCTGACCAACAGAATCTGATTTAGGTCGATACTTATTGTTATCGACTAATACAAGTTTGTGCATAGGTGTTGTTCAGTGAATGCCTCAGAGTTTCTTAGAGAACAGAGATGAACAAACAGCAGACAGATCAAAAGGAAAATTGAAAACAATGGTCAATCTTTTATCTGTAAATGGAAAGAGAATAATCCAAACTAAGAGACGGCAAAAACCTAAACTTACAGGCCATACAAGGGAAGGATTAATCAGAGAAGCAGCCAAGAGGTAACTCTAGAAAAACCACAGGATTTCAAAGCTCAGGTGGGAAAATCAGTTGAAAGGACAACTACTGGCCCTCCATTCCACATGTCTGTTTTTATGGAAAAGAGGCAAGCAGAAGCAAACGTCTGGTAGAGGGTGCTCCAGTAAGGAAAAACCACATCTGAAGTTTCTGGCCTATATGCAAAAAGTTTGTGAGGCACATCAGCATCATTGCATGTTAGATGAAGCAAAAAAACTTCTTTTTTGATGTTTTACATGAAGTCCTAATAAAATATAATTAAGATTGTAGTTATAAGAAAGACAAAATGTGAAAAGTTTTAAAGGGTATAAAAAGCTTTAGCAAGGTACTGTAAAGGAAAAATGATAAATCATCTCCATTAATCAGCCTATAGTTCCACGGAAAGCATATTTCAAAATGTTTGCTGACGTTCATATTCTGCTTACATTCGCTCTGGCGCCATCATGGACATCGACTCGAGGCATGACGTCATACAGAGATGAAACGTAAGTGATGATGGACTTCTCGTCGGGATGCGGGACGTCAACATCTGAAAGGTCAGGAGGAATACTATGTTTGACGCCATTCAACAACAGACGCTCCTTTCTGGGTTAAAACGGAAGCCGGCCGGTCGTACCTTCGGGGTCCAGGAGGCGGGTCACTCCCAGGTCTCTTTCTGCCACGTTAAAGGCCTGCTCCAGGTTTTCCAGGTTGGTCTGTCGGTACACTTTGCCCATGTCGATGAGTCTGGGGCTGGTGAACAGAAAATAAAAAGAGATTTTTCTATCGCTGACAAATCTCAAGAAATACCACGTTTTGATTTATTACACACCACGCCAATGTGATGCAACTTCATTGAGAGAATTAAGCCTTGTAACAAATGCAAAATCCATTACTTATCTAACTATTGCTTCAGATAGCATTCTAGGGAACATGGCAACTGAGCATCGATTGCGCTTTAAATGCATTTGCGAATCTTTTGGCATCAGGGTTGTTTAAGACTTTGTGCCCATGGCTAAATGCTGTAAAAACAGCCCACCTGTTCTCTTTCTAACCCTACGCGAGCACCTGCCTTTTTTTGTCCTCTGGCTGTTCGACTCTTCCTGGCACATGTCAGAGCATCTATAGATGGAATGTAATTTAGTGAGCAGCTAACAGAATCAGAGCTGACACATTTCTAAGTCAGCGACCAGCCACGGCTTGACTGCACCAGGAGACAAAAGTTCAAGACTCTCGAGTGCAGAGGAGGATGATTGAATGCAACGCATAACCTCACCCTTACCGTTATGCGTCCTCAGCTAACAACCCCGCAGCTTTAAATGACAATGATATATGCCTACACCGTAATTTTTTTAAACCTCCAATGTTAAATTTTCAAATACATATCTACTGGAAACCAAAGCAGACTGAAACTCATACGGCTCTCTGATGCATAGCGTGGAGTGGCCAGCAATCTGTCCGTACACGGTAGCAGCTGGATCCACATGGCGGACTTCTCTGACAGAAAACTGTTTGGTAGGTCTGGAGGAGCGGCTGAAGCTCGGGGCCATTCGTCCTGTTTCTTGAAAGCTCTGACTCCTCCAACTTTGGTTGCGTTCGCTGCCGGAGCGGGCCCCTGAGCTGTGGGAACCCCGTCCAGAGTCCCAGGAGGACTCCTCCGACGGGATGTCCTCGCACAACATGACCACCCGAGTATCGTCCACATTGCCGACGGATCCTGACACCCCTCGGAAGAAGCCAGAGCTGCCCTTCCTCTGCTTAGACTTCTTTTTCAGACTGAGCATGTTAATAATCTGCAGGCTGGTCCACAATCAAAAAGACTCTAGAGAAGAGGATCTAGTTACAGCTGCATGTAATCCGTGAAAAACAAAAACCCTACAATAGGTTTGGTCATTGCTCAAAAATCCATCCTGTACCGTCCCAGGAGTCCATGGTCTTCTGTATGTCCTCTTGAATCTTTTGAAAAAGGCTCCTAGTGGCCCAGTCAAGTCACTGCTCTTAAGTTTCAGCTCAACAATGCCAACCTTGACCTCATCAGCAGATCTCCAGGTTGGAATCTTGGACATAAAGTCAAGAGAATCTTCAGTGCCGCAGCAGTATTACTGACTTCTGCCTCAGATCAAATCAGCGGCACAGAGCCCTCTACAGTTACGCCCATACACCACACCCCTGGCCTTTATGAAAAGCAGCAAAGAGCGTCTAATACAGAAAAGAAAAAACCTGAAGGTTGGTTTAATCTTCAGGAAACTTGCCCCTGCAGGTATACTTTCCGTTCAAATTGTAAACGCTCGGCAGAAACAAAAACATCCATCTTATATAATCCCGCTTTTCTCCCCGTTTGCGCAGATTCATTGTAAAATCCTCCTGAGAAAAAAAAGACACGCATTCACCTCCCAGGATGTAAACACGCAAAGCAACCTCCATTTAAGTCTGTCAAAAAGTCAACAACACCTACACATGAGCCACCTTATTTAAGGTACAACATCAAGAACTCGGGATCTTTAGTAAAACCCTAGGTGTTTTACTTCTTTTTAATTCAGGGTTATTAACAGAACACCAAAGGTGGTGGAGAATTACTCACTGCCAAGATCTCCTGCTATTACCTAAGCCCTCAAGGCTTAAACACTTAAACCCATATTTCATTAAGGCAGCAGGAGACTAAGCAGCCTCAAATGCAGTAACAAGAGACAGATCAGAAAGAGACATTTGGAAAGTAAAACCAGAGCACCTATTTTACAGCTCGCCGTTTCCATTTCAGCAGGAGGGCATAACATAATGCAGAACATCTATTGCTAAAGATGCACGACGGTGCTAATCGTCTGTCCTAACCGTGCGTTGACCTCGGCGCCATAAAGCAGCCAGATCACAGTTATGCATGAATTATTGAAGGAGTAGACCTCTTGTTGAGAATGAAGCAGGTAGCAGGTTTTAACCGGCAACAGGAAGGGTAATCTGACATCTGAAAGCGTTCCAAGCACTCCCTCCTGCTGAACTGCCCTCAGTATTAAATTAAACTAAAGTGTGATGAGATACTCCTGTTGATTTGTCAGTTTTCTATTGCCACAGGGTACATTTATTAAGCATAAACCAAGAGGGAGCGTGCTAATGCAGCGATCCGCAGCAGACTTTCCTGTCTGTGCTTGCACCAGATCTCACTTGAACGAGACGGTTGATATTAAGGCAGGGATCAGCTTTCCACACTCACTAGTGCTTATGGATGACGGCGTTGAAGAGCTTGCCGTCCCTCCAGCTGGTGGTGAAGTTGTCACAGCGGATGCCCTGGTAGCCGTCCGTCATCCTCTGGGACCAGAGCAGCAGCTTCTCCTTGGCGGTCATGTCTTCCGACTGGCCGTTGACCTGAATGTCTGAGATCTGACGTCAGGCATGCAGAAAAGGAAAAAAGAATTTTAAGTCTATAGAAAAGGGAGAGATTTGGGATAACGTGTGTAAAGGAATAAATATAGTAATTAGTGGAAACCAAAAGATCCAATTACATGGAACTACCGACCACCACCAGAGTTGATTTTGTTTTGTCGACAGGATTGTTATTGTTCATCATCACCTCTGGGAATTATGGATTTATATACAAATAATAGGTTTATTAGAATCAGAAGATTTACAACAACAAAAAGCCTGAGATAAATATGTCCTGAAATCTGAAATTATTTTAGAGTTTTTTTCCACATTTTTACCAAGCAGAAACAAAATGAGGTTGAAACTATTTGCAGAACTTTTGAGGATTTCTGCTTGGTCTGTTGTGTCTCTGTCTCTGGGATCCAGATTAGTTTACATTTGGGGACTTTGAGCATAGAAAAGATGACTCACAGCTGGCAGTGAGTCTCCGAGTTCATCAGAAGTATTTACAAAGAAAATTCTTCACAGAAGATCATTTTAATCTGATTTGGCGTACCCACCTGTCTAATTTGCTACTGTTCATCTTTTCTTCTGTATTTCATAAATGATTGGATTAAATACTCTAATTATTATTTGATTCCTGGGCGGTTTCATTTTTCTATGACTCACCAGAAACCGCATCCCGGCTGCCTCCTGTTATTCACCATTGTATAAAAGCATAAAGACGCCGTATCAACGGGACACAGCTGATGCAATTACTAAATAATCACATCGGCTTGTCTATCACCTGTCCTTTATGTTGTGAAATGGAAACCCAAACTGAGCTTTCAGTGGGTGGTGGGACGCTACCAGATCTGTGAGGCTGAAGCTCTGGGATTTCTGCCTGGCAGCTCTTGTAGGAAAAGCTACAATAGCTCCTGGACATTTGGGGTGTGGACTGGCAGAGAAGTAAGCCAACAATTAGGACACTCCATGTGACACACCCTCCCTTAAGGGGAAAAAAATGGGAGAGTGACTCATGCCGGCACACCCTAATGGTGCGCTGTTTCCTTCAACAGTTGCGATTCAGCAAAGTTAGTCTGTGTTACTTCATGGAATATGGGAAGAGTGAATGTGTCTTGATGAGAAGGCAAAGTCCCCCACTGATTGGTTCCAAGGAGATGGAGAAGCAGCAGCAGCAGCAGCTCAGATCCCACAGAGACAGGGTAAGAGTAATAATAAAAATGGAACATAACACTGACAGATGAGGAGACCTGGAAGTGGAGGATGATGGTCCATATTAACCCCAGTGTTAGCTTGGGGTTCCCGTCCGCTATGTCGTCATTTCTGATGTTCACCAGCTTGACCTGTCGAAACACAAAGTACACGGTCATCCGAACGACCGCCGGCCGTGACGTCGGGCACAGCGAAGCAGCTCATTTAAACGTCGTACCTGCCGGTGTTTCAGGAAGTCCAGCGCTATCTGTACATTCTGGAGTTTGTGGAAGCGCATCCGGCCTTTCTCTCTGGGCTGGAAAGGAGCAAGAAACCACAGAAAGAAGAAATGAGTTAATTTAGCAAAATAAGTCAGATTAGTGGTAAAATTAGTATAATGTTTGACAGAAAAGGATGACATAATGCAAAGTTAAATAAAATGGCAAATAAAATAAAAAAATGTCGTCATTTCTGATGACGACATTTCAGACATCAGAAATGTCTGATGTCTGACATCAGACATCAGACATTTGTCTGATGTCTGATGTCATCAGACATCAGACATCAGTTGTATGTTGTTTGTCTCATAACAGGGAGACAAACAACATAAATGCTGTTTATTTATGTTTATTACATAAATAAACAGCATTTCTCTGTTGGAAATGAGCTGCAGATCCGGAACCGGATATTGATTATAAGGAATCAATAAGGACAGATTCCTTGTCCTTATTGTAATTCCTAATCTATTTTTTTCAATTTTTCCATCAGAAAGCAACAAAGTGGATTAATGGATTTAGCTACCCCAGAATGATCCACATAACCCATGGATTATACCTACTTTTGGTAAATTAGTTTAAAGCTTCAGTTTGTGCGTTATGTATTAGAGTAGTGATGTATTGCTGAATAAAGACAACCACCTAATTTAAAAAAACAAACAAACAAAAAAAACATTTCAGTTTTCCTAGAAATACACTGAAAATTTAGCCGGCGATCGGAACCGGACAACTTTCAGTGAAACTGGTCTGGACCAGACAATCTTTGATCTGCGATGGCACCAAATAAGAGTAATCAGGTTGTACTGTTAATAACACTCTTCAAAGTGGAAGCATTTGCAGAGGTGAAAAAACTCAAAGTGAGCTATTCAAACTAAAGTCAAAGAAAAGCAGGACGATATTTAAAAGAAAACGGTATTTTCTAGGACATCTCTGAAGTCCAGTTAGGCTGTGTTAAGTGAAGGAGAGACTTTCAGACAGTAGCAGGCAGGCAGAATGTTTTGCAGCATGGCTGATTGGAAGATGTTGAGAGACTGTTGGAAAACTCAAGTTAAGATTTGGGGTGCACCGATTGCAGTTTTACCTGGTGAGTGTATCTGTCAATCAGCCCAAAGCAGAACAAAAAGAAACAGCGGCTGATTTTCATGCCTTTGCATAGGTAGATAACATCGCTAGATAAGATGGGTTTCATATGTAAAGTAAGTATCAGCCTATCACAGATCAACAAAAATTTATGGAATCTGGGCCGATCTATCAGTCGGCCAATTTATCAATGCACCCCCAGATAAGATTGAGGTTGTACAACATCTTGTACAACATACAAGAATAAAGGTATTTTATAGCTTTGATTATCGCCAACATAGGATTAGCCAGCTTATTGTCTCTTCTCTAAACCTGTTTGCATTGCGACTGCGGTCTCACACAGCATTGTCATGTTGGCGAATTGGCTAAAACCACTTATGGAAGGCCACTCCTTTACAAAAATCATGGTCCGGTACATTTACCATCAGTACATTTTTAACCCCTCCCCATCAGCGACATACTGAAAAGCCAATGAAAGAAACTAAAGGGATCCACAGGAGGACAAATTTCCATAGTGGAGTTCTATGGACGCCATGCAACAGCCAACTCAGTGACACAGGGCAGGTGAAAACATAACAGGGAGACAAACCATAAGTTCCAAAGCCACTCACCAGCCGAACGCTCCTGACCATGTCTTTCTCCCTCGGCTAGCAAGCGAAATGTGACGGAAAGCAGGCGAAGGCCACACAGCAAAGATCAGAACAGAGGTTAAAGGGAAGGACAATGGAAGAAGAAGGAGAAGAAAGAGGAATAGGTGCACAGGGTGTAGAATAGAACTGTGGATCATATTGGAGAACTTTTCACAGACATACACACAGACCAGAGCGGTGCTATTAATATGTCACAGTTTCGAAGGCATTCAGAAGATGGACAGAGCTGGAGCAGATGTTAGTAGCGATGAAGTACAGCAGCTGTAAGCAGAGAAACTGTACAGATCTGAAGCTCAAGGCAAAAAATAATAATAAAAGAAAGGCAAAAAACTGGCTGTTGCTGGATTTAGTCAATGTAGAAACGTCCAAAAATATATCAAAAAGATCAACCGAAACAAAATAGGTAAAATAGAGAAAATAAGAGGCGTTTGCAAATCTACAAATAGTTCTTTAGCATCAGATAGATGATGGATTTGTGGTGATTTGTTCCCAGAGGGCACAAATCCAAGCTTAAATAATCGCCTCCTATGTAATAAATCAGGATTAAGTTAAATTGTGAAGCATTGCTGAGCTAAAAAAGATGCTGCGCTCAAGCACAATTTTCTTTTTGGTATCGTCTCAGCGCAAACACTAAACACTTACCAGAGTTTCTCCGGAGAGGACCTCCAACAACGAGATCAGGTTATGTCCATCCCGAAGATCTTCATACAGATCTGCCACTTGACGCTGTGCCTGCCGGGGGGAAAAGGAAAAAAGAGAACGTGTCACAAGGGTACGCAAACACCGAGAAATAGCTTAAGCTGAGTGAGGTCCGTGTCTCCTCTACGAAATATGTGTAATATTTATTGTATACGCTGCCAGGAAAGTCACTTCAAGTATTTGGCATACACTCTGTCTGCACTTATTAGAAGGTATTGTGAACAAGTCAATGCTACATTTTTGTATGAATGGAATTTTTTCCACACATCCTACAAAACCTTTTCGATTCTGGTTTACCTGGAGGTCACATACTGCATGAGTCACATAGAGCATCATCCACTTTCAGTTGTTTGGAATACACTTTGATTTCTTTTGCACGAACTTTATAAATTCAATTCTGCTCAGTGTGTTTGACACTTGATACCATTTCTGACTCAAAGAAGAGGGGGCAAAGAAAAAACAAAAGTAAAGCAGCAGCAACAGCATCCAGCAGTGCTTTGTGACTAGCACACCTCTACACAGGTTAGGAATGCATAGCCTTGAGCAGCCAAGCCTGACTGCAGCTCCAGATGCTAGCAGCTGAAAAAAACAAAAGTTACAGACATGTTTCAAAACAGAAACAGAAGTCCACCTTAAGTGGTAAAAAGGTGAATCGCAACCAAAAGAAACAGCTCTGACAACATTTAGGAGAAATTAGCAGTAGGTATTTGTCACTACTACTAACAGTTACTAGCAGTTTGTGGTACAGCTGCAACCAGGAAGTGAGTCAACACAGCACAAAAAAGAAAAGTGACTGTGCCAGGAAAATGTGTCTTTGTTTGTAACCCGGGGGGGTGAAAGGTTGGGGAGGGGTCAGACAGACACTGAAGAGACACACAGTCTTATTTCAGCATGCTATCACCTACCTCTGCACTCCCAGGCTTAGTGAAGACAGACCATGAAATGCAGAGAGAGTTATAAGTTAGAGATTAGCAACACAGCTAGCTAACGAGCTAGACTGATAATCCCTGCTACACGCAGTGTGGCCACTAGGGGTCACTGTTTACACAATCATTGAGTAAACTTCACACTTAAAAATGTGAAATATGCACATTTTTACTGCTTTTTAAAATAATCCAACCAAACAGAAATATCTTATAAAACTATAACTGAATATGAGATCAAATGCCAAAAAAACACACTTTATATATAATAGCTTGTTTTTTTGGGGAGAAGTATGCATGACTGCATTATGTAATACGGAGGCTTCTATCAACACCTGGTAATTACAGCACTCTGTTATGAATGCTCTGTGAATGTATATCCAGGAGATTACCTGAACATTTAGTGCTGAAAGTTAGCAGACTGTTGTACAAACTGCACTGTTTGTCAGAACTTATCTATTAGAAAGCCTTTGTATCTCTTTATGGTCTGATTCACCTTGTTTCATATGGGGTTTTTTCCTAAGATGAAGACTCCACCTTTTTTCACTCCAACATAGCGTTCTATTATTTTTATGTTCCGTTCGGACCTGAAAAGCCCGGGAGGAGTCTGCACAGAAACATTTTGACATTCTGCAGCCGTGCCGACATTCCAGGCTTCCCTGGTTGAAGAGACTTACTGAGCAGGGACCGACACTGCATAATCTTTTACAGCTTTTCACAAACCAGGAAGGTTCTAGTCTGCTGCCCTTCAAGCAGACTATTAAGTCATTAAATCAGTTTAACCTCAGCAAGGGGTCTTTAAAGTTAACACTTTCCATACCACATTCCACCATGTTTTTTTTCTGTTTGACCTTTTATTTACTGCACATGGCAACTTGGGAGGTTGTGAGAATCTCCTGGGATGATGAAAGATTTCATGTTTTTTCGGCATCACTGTCTTTTACACAGGAAGATCTAGAAAAGCGTCTTTCATCTTGTAGCTGCTCCTTTTTAAAACAGAGAAGGAACTATTTGAATTTGTTGACTTAAAGAAGCGATACCCAAGCATTACCGATGGGTTCTCCACCTTTCCAAATCATGACTTTCTGGTCATGGTGTGGAATTTTTGTTGTGACCGAAAGTATTTTTACAAATAGCTAAATGCTTATAAGCACCCAATCACCAAAATGACTGACAGTGTACAGCACAATGTTGCTATAGTATCTACAAAGCTGGAGAAAATTCCTGCAACTTGAACCCTCTCACTGGTATCACACTAAAAGAACAGAATGAGCGAAGGGTTTATCAGACTTTTTTTAAAAAAAATTTTAACCTGCCTATGTGAATGCTTACAAAATTTTCAGTACGTGCCATTTAGCTTAAACTGGGTATGATGGTAACTAGGACACCAGACCCAGGAGTCTGGGCAGCACATGTGCTACTGTGAGCTTCAATCATGAGCTTTAGGGTGAGAACAGAATCCGCCTTTGCAGCGGTAGTTAACTGAGCCCAGATGTGTTTGACTCGCCATCCAACATTCACAGAGAACAGTCAAGAGAAACAAAGAAATAGTCCAAAATTAACTCTCTTACAGTCATCGCTGACCTTGCCAGAGGTGCTCATTCATGGAAAAAGGCCTCCTGTTTTCCTTTGGTTTCATTTTAAGCAAATGAATGGCCCAATGTCTATGAGTTGAAACAGCGTGGAGACACAAAGCTGTGAATGTACTGCTGCCAGTGGGAGTTCCCTGAAATTAAGGTGAACCAAGCAATATTTTAACTGCTCTGAGGGAGGGCCTGTGTGTCAAAAAGGCTAGAGTTTCAGCCCTAATGAGGGGTTTCAGGGTACGACGTAGGGTCTCCCTCGATTCCTCTTTAGACCCGTTGTCTTTCTGTAAATGAGTGGTTCCCTGGTGGGCTTTCAGACCACAGGCTGGGATTAGAATGAGGTAGGTGATTGATCGGAGGCGAATGAAGGTTTACACAGCTCCTCAGCTGATGACAGGCTGGACTCCTAGTGAGCCTCGCCATCACTGTGAAAAGCGAGTGTCTGAGTGTGAGACAAAGGCCGACCAGCCAGCCTGTGTTTATACAAGTAGGAGGAAGGACGTTGGCAGCATTATTTACAGGGGATGTTTAAAATGAATGGATGAGAGATGAAGTAGATGAAATGTAAGAGCTCTCTCCACTGTTCAAAGGAGACCTGATGAGACTACTGAGTCTGCTCTTTAGCGTAGTTGGCACATCATTCATAAAAATGATCAATTGAATGTGAATTTGGCCAAGTAATGATCAGTTCTAGCGAGAAAGCCTACTTAAAATCACGTTTGATTATCATTTATACAACTGTAATGTGAGTGAAACTGGTCAATTTTCAGGAGTCAGAAACTAAAAAGTATTATCTTTTTCTGATCAGCAAACATAAGTCTCCATAACAACTGCACTCTCACAAAGTTTGTTTGGTGTTACCCGTATAAATATCAAAAATCGGTATTGGCAGGTGAGAAAAAACTGAGGCTGTACAAAAATCAGAAATTGGCCACAAAATTCTGATCAACCTATATCCATCACACAACACCGCAATGCAAGTTGACATACAGTAAACACCAAATCCGTCTAGGGATATATCACCTGTATTTAAAACTACAGCAGGACGACATCTTTCATGAAACTTGAATGGCCACAGTTTATAGCAAGGCTAAATTCCTACTTAATGAACCTGATTGAATGCAAATGTGTGCAAAAATGTGTCATTTAATGTGTGTTTAGTCCCTAAAAGGAGAGGATGGTCTTACCTTAATCAAATGCTTGTTAACCCATTTTGTGAAGGTTTTCTTCTGTACCCGATCTCGTTCATCTGGAACACAGAGACGCCGTGGGTCATTCATCAGAAGTATACAAGACAAATCTGGAAAGCTAAATGTATTCATACTGAAGATTTCTGGTATGGGCCCTTTGGTTTAGCATGCATGTCCTTAACAAATAAAGTGTAGCTTAAAACCCGTACACACATACGGAACCTAGAACTTTTTTGCCATGAGACGTTTAAAAAGAGCTGCACATTAGTTTTAAGGCTAAACATAACAGAACCCACTCCAAAACAACAAATAATACCAGTTTTGTTACAACTTACTCAAATTTTCCGATTCTGCCTTCACTACTTATGTCAATGCTAATCTACAAACATCTAAACTGGTGATGTATAATTCCCATTCTGCACCTGAAAGTTCAGGTATGTGCAGAACTGCCTTTATTTGTGTGCCCCCTAGCTGTAGCAAGCATATTGCAAGTATCATCCCACTGTGAGAATTGTGCAGATTTACCATAAAACTATTACACAACAAAGACAGCAGAGACACAGAACTCCCTTGCTGGGTGGAAAAAGTACTTCTGCGTACGCCACCATCTGACTCAGGCTACATCGCAGCACATTCACCCCCATTTGTGCAGAACAAGCTCATGTTTCACTGAGTGACATCACTGCAAGAAAACAAAACAAAAACCCGAAGATTAGAAGATTTTGAAGTCGAAGCGTTCAAGGACTCTCAGTGGGATTGGAACTTGGCATGAAAACTATTAGCGGGAGCAGTTTTTCTCCCAACAAGAAAGAACAAGACGTAGGTGCCGAACACACCCATTAACACAACAAACGTACATTTTCACTTGGTGTTGTGATGTTCAAGAGGGAGAAAAAAAAAAAACCCAGAGAACCACAAGGTGTGTTTCTGAGACTTTCAGTTATGGGAATGTGTCTGTTTCTGGCTCCCTGACAGATCTGTTAAAATTTTTAACCAAGCAGATTTTATCACCTTTGACAGCCAAAAAGCACAAACCAGCTGGCTTGAGGAACTACAACTCGATGTCTCTCACAGGGACGCTCCTTTAGCGACATTTAAGTCAATTTCATTCCAATGACGACACAACACAAAGTCCACTCCGTGTTATCAGTGTAAGGGTGTGACCCGAGTGCCTTCACACACCGACACACCCAGCAATGAAAGCGAAGAACACTGATTCAACACAAACAGAAAAATTTACACCCAAAGGCTACATTAGCTCCCCCCCCTACACTGGCTACACAGCAAATATGCATGTTTTATGAAACGGTCTTCCAGGAAAACCTTGTTTTTTCCCAATTAGAGCTTGAACCTTATTTTACTTTCAAAGCAATATGTGCTGAGGAAAGGTATGTGACCTCAGTGGTTCAACTTCCTGTCAAGGAGGGAAAAAAATGTCATCTCAAAAGGAAATGTGAGGGCAAAACCCCTCTCAACCTACCACAATATCGTTGGTAATTGTCAGTTCAAATGCTAAAAAATCTGATATTTTTTAATAATATGAAAAATAATTGCAGGTGAATATAAAACTGATCATTTTTAATCAACAAACACATCAGTTTGGCGTTAAATGTACTTTTTTGAGCTTAATAAATTCCTAAGTTAGATTTGATACGTTCAAATCTTTCAAAGAACCTCCATCGTTTTTTTCCTCTTAATTTATTATATTCATTGGTTGTCCCAGAAAACTGGACATCGGTATTGGTCTAGTAAAAGCCTGATGGGTGCATTTCTGCCTTTAAGTAAACTGCATTAGAAAAGCTTATAGGCTGAGTAACTTTCATGGATCACATGCAAGGATACAATAAATAAACATGAATCACTGAGGTGAAGGAGTCAACACTTGGAGGAAAGTCATTAAATACAAAAAGGTAACATGATTGGAGATACTAAAGGTATTTTACAACTTTTATGAAAATAAAAAAGGGGAAGTGTCTTCATGCAAATATAGCTCATTAATCATTTTGACTACAATAGAAGATAAATAGACTGTTGCTATAGTGACTGACTTCCTAACATACTCATGAAACAAGGGAAATTGTGATTAAGTTTTGCTTTGGTGACAAGACAGGAAGCTGCTGGTGAAATAAGGAGGGAGTATCCTGTTCCTTTTAAAAAAATTAAGTCACTCTGCCACAGTTCATAAAATACAATCCTATAATGTATTCATATCCACTGAAAAAACAGTGTGTTAGAAGGCTACAAGCTCCTGTGAAAGGGTTTCTGACAAACAACAAGTGAAACAGTCAAGTCTGATACAAAGTTCTCCAACCTGAGCTCTGCTTTTCCTTCTTCCCATTAAAACAAACCAAAACTTTATTCCTGCCCAGCAGCTTCTCACATACTTTTAAAGTAACGGATCAAGATCAAGGCTCGCAATTGAGCGGAGCCATACTGGTACCTTTCCTCCCGTCCATAGCCTTCAGCATCCCTTGGTAATACCCATCATCTGAGGGCATTCTGTCTCTCCCCAGACTGTCAGTGGAGAAATTCCTGTACTTCTGCTGCTGAGAGTTCATTGTCATTGTCTGTCGGCTCGCTAAATAATATTCCTAATGAAAAAAAAGGTCCGTGGTGAGCCTCCTCTCGACGGGAACCTCTGCGTTTCTTGATTCTATCTTTGGCCCTGTCGGTTTGTTCCAGAGTGTGCAAGTCCTGTGGCCAGAATCCACTAAGCTCTTCACAAACCTATGATTTCTCTGCCTTTCTATCCTCTGCTAACCTCCTCGCTCCCTCATTGGTTTTTCGGCTCTGCCCTTCTTTTTTCCTTCCTGTTTTTTTTCTCTCTTTTTTTTTTTCCTCCCCTTTCTTCCACTGTGTTGTGCCCGCAGGCTACGGAGTCTGGGCCTGCCCTGGTGAGTGAAGTACAGTGTGCTCAGTGACGTTAGCGTGCAGAGGACGCGGCGGGTCGGACTCTGGACACACCCCTTCCTGTTGCATTGCGCCGAACACGAAGAGAGCGATGGGTGAGGTTGAGGTGTGGTAACCTAAGCGACCTATCACTTTATGGCTTGTGCAAGAAAACTAAAACGCAGAAAGTAATAAAGTCACGCTGCTGTGTATTCAAAGCCATAATGGGTTTATTATGGCTTTGAATACATTAAACGACAGATGAATGAAGAAAGTTGAGAAATGATTTGACAAAAAGGTGACAAGAATCACACGCTGACTACAGAGGCACACACTGATCTCTGGTTACTCATCTCTTATTCATGGCATTCCTCAGGCATTTCCCATAAGAAGCTCGCTACCGTAAGGAAGAAGGCAAGAGTGGAGGGCTGAGCTCGTTTTAGGAGTGGCTGTTACATTTTATAGACTGTGATGCATAAAATCAGCCCTGACATGCAAGAAAAAGAGCTTCTGATGGGTGTTTTTATACCGTTTGTTTGTGATTTGACTGCAGTTCCTCGAGCGGATGTAAACAAAACACCCATCAGAAATGCGAGTTTGCTATTAATTGTTAAATCTTGATGACTCTCTGGTTCATATGAGATGAACACTGACCTTTGACCTTCATGCAACCAAACCTATGTTAAATTGTAGTGCTTCACCAACGACAGGAAGCTATTCAGAGTTGATAGGCAGATGATTGAGCGAAATATGGGCAATACGGAAAGGAAAACCTAAAAGAGGCTGCAAAAGGCTTGAAATCGGGTTAGATCATCAAAACAATCACAAACTGAATTGAATTGATTGTTTGTCACTATAAACGTGTACAACGAGATTAAAGATACAACCAAGAACTGCAATTTAATGGTTTATGTCAAAACACACGCGTCGGAAGTCCCCAGTCAAAGTCCAGTCCTAATTTTGATTGAGAATTTGTGACAAGACTTTAAAAGATAAAGTGATGTTGACCATCTAATACGGTTTGACTTGCAGCTGTGAGTGCAGCGAATAGTGGGGCTTACATGGTACGCTATGTTGGTGGCTGTGCTGGTCTATAAGTAAGATCCCAAAACAGTCTGAGGTCTGTGGTTGTGACGTAGCAAAAACGAGCAAATGTTAAAGGAGTGTGAAAGCTTTCGCAAAGCACCGTGGATCTCCTGGATTAGAGTCTGACTTAGATATATATACTTCTTCATGCGAAAGCAAAATCAGTAAAAGATGCAAAAGATAAAAAACAAGAAAAACGATTATATACTTGGGTACTTGTGAGAGATCGGACTTATGAAAAACCTATTATATTTAAGAGTTGCTTGAAAGACACAACTGTAGAAAAGTTGTCTATAATGTTTACAGATTCTGCCAGCATCTATACATTGTTGGGTGTCTTCAATAACTAATAACTTTAACTTTTTATTAATTAAATGAAAAAAAAATGTATTCCTGTTATAAACAGAAAATATTTCCATGTAGTCAGTCACTACATGTGGCAAAAGTCAGAGAATTACCTTTGTTTGCTACACTTTGTCCCTCTGGGCGTACATATATATATATATATATATATATATACCCTGCCTCGTCTTACTTTAAGGGGCATTAAAGAGCCCTTTATCTCCTCCTGAGCGCAGCAATGTTCTGCACAACCTGTACGAACACGAAGACGCCGAATGTGTCAGCGCCAGGGGATCTGTGCAGACCTGATGGTGTGGACCGGTGCAGTGTGTTGACTCACCTTAAGCCACGCTCGCAAATTTGGAGACACGCCTTTGTAGTCCTACAATGTCTAGGCAAGCAGTGGAATTAGGGTGAGGCGCGCAGGGAGGCAATTAAATCCGAGCCGGGGAAGGAATTTCTCCAAAAACTGACAGCTTTTGATTGTAAAAAAAAATAATTTAGTGCCTTTCAGACTTTTCTATGCCAATTTAAGGTATTTGTGGTTTTTTTATAGTACAACAACAACTTCTTGCACGGTGTTTTATTAGATTTTTTGTGATAAATCAATACTAAGTAGTGCATGCAGTTGAAGTGGCTCCGAATTCGTATCGAGTCTACTGAAAGGAAAAACCACGTTTGGGTGGCAAACGCAACTCTAAACGTTTGGCATATTTCTCAATCAGCTTTGCACATTAAAATTTTTTATTTCATTCGCCTTTGCAAAATCATTTCAGAAGAAAAATCTCCATACAAGTGTCAAGTCTTGCGCATCATTTCACATCGACTCTGCCGGTTTTCAGCGCCCCATGCACACCGTAATGACGCCACCGCCAAGCTTCACCATAAGTTTGGTTGCACACGGTTTTTATTTTGTGGCATCAGATTGTCGGGGCTCTAAATACTAATAAATTGCACGTTTCAAATTTGCGTTCGTGAAAACATTTTAAACTGTTTCTCCTTCATGATTACACACTATTTTGTGTTGATCTATCACTAAATTCCAATAAAACCGTTTCTGTAACATAAAAAATCTAAAAAAAATAAAAGTTCACAGTTTTAGTTTAACTTAGTTTAGTTTAGTTTATAGATTTTATTGAAGAAAATGTTAGTTCATTTGCCCAGTGAGTGAACGCTCAGTGATTCTCTGACATTGGAAACTGCCCCAATTACAAAATCTTTCAGAGCCCCATGGGAAAAACTGTATAAGGGGGACCTGAATGGGAATGCGGCACAAAAAAAAAAGAAGCATGGAACGTCTTAGTCATGAGATCTTCCCTCCTAAAAGGAGACATATCATTAAGTTCTCAACATGCTTATTACTTTGCTCCCTCATCTGGCTTCATCAAAACCAGATGGAACAATCTGGCTCTTTATGAGAGGAGTGAAAAAATAGAGAGAAAGTTTTTTTTTCCTTTCTCCCTAAATGATCAGTTTGTGGTTGGATGATTGTTTATGATGGACTGCCATGTTTGTTCTTCTTTTTCTCACTTTGTGATTTCATTACCCGGCAAACGATTTGATACAGTCAGCCTCAGCACTCCCAGACTTAGAGGTTAGATTTTAAAATATAAAATAAAATACTGCACTTCAGGGCCAATCAGAATATGTCTGGGTTGACCTGCTCAGACACTTTAGAAACCGTTTTAGAAGCATTTATGGTTTTAAAGAATGAATCCCTAGTTTTTATTTTTATTATTCATTTTATTTCTGGTAGCAAACTAGAACCTTCCAAATCAGAAATGCTACATATGTAGACCTATGTGGATTATACCTTCTCGGTTGTCGCCACTTTTGGTTTGACTGCAAATTTTTTGCATTAAACAAACAATAAAATAAGCAAAAACATTTCAGTTTTTTTTTTTTTGTAGAACTGTTTAAATGCTTCTAATCTACAGCAAAGAAAAGCACAGCTGAGCTTGCAGCCACTAAGACTAGAGCGACCTGTATTTATGCTTTTGGAAACAAGAACCCGAGCAAATTAGCGGACAAAGGAATTCTAAGAATGTGTCATTATGGTTTCTGAAAGAGCTGAGCTGCAAAGAAAATACAAGGGTTTACAGAGAGGGAAGGCGACACCTTTCATAGTGGAACCGTAAAAAAAAAAAAAAAAAGCTGCACTGATTTATTTTCCTTCCATGTAAGGTTGCTTAAATTCATTATCTCACTTATCCACCCTCATAACTGACTTCAATTGTTCTGTTGGAGAATTCAGGTGAAAGTGTGAGCGGAAACACGCCTCACAAACGGCATCAAGAAAGCTGATAAAACCTCGGAACGGGATTATCTCGACAGCCCCGGGATTATCTCATACATTGTTTGAAGAGGATAAAGGATAAAGGCGCAGGATGAGAAAAGAAAAGGAGGGGAAGGTTGGCGGCCGTTTGGAGCGTGTTGGATCGTATTTCTGTCTGAGCGCTGGAGGAATGCTTCGCTGAGAGCGATCCTTGACAGGATGATGGGCCCGCCTAGAGGTTAGGGTTCGTAAAGATCAAAAGCAGTGATATCCACTGTCTGCATTCGCCATCTTGCGTTTTCCTACATTTTTTCACGTCATTAAGGCAAACTTTATATTATTTTTTTCTAGATTTAATTCAGAAAAGCCTCCACATGGCTTTTCAATGAAACATGGTTTATAATAATTACAGTAATATAATATAGCTGACTGAACTGCATGAACTCCACATATATGACACATCACAGCTGAAAGAAAGGCACAGCATGTCCAGTGTTCAGTTATAACTGCTGTGAATGTTGGTTGTACAAATCAGTGGTGGACGATATGGACTTCGGATTTTATCGCAATATTTTCTGGTACTATTTTGATAACAATAAAGATTATGATTAAAATAAAATTCTGTTTGAAATGGTTTTCTATAGGATGCCACTTACTTAAAAAAGTATTATGTATATCACTAGACTGCACATGGTGATTGCATTGTATTATTATCTTTTAATTTGCTGATGTTTCTTGATGGGTTTGTGGAGCAAACTGTGGAAAAAAAATAGCAAAAAATAACATTTCTGGGTAAGACTATCAGTTTTTTTTTATATTTACTATCAATAACTGATTCATGACAATGCTAAATCAAAGCATTGATTTAGCATTGTCATGCTAAATCAATGCATGACAATGCATTGATATTAAATATTAGTTTTATTTAATTTTATTAAATAAAACTAATAATGATAAACGATATGGTAGATGTCCATCCCTGCTACAATATTTGACTTTGGGGCTGCTGAATACAAATCCCCATCACACTTTTCCTAAGTTCACAATTACGCACTGCTTTCTGTTTTCCTGAAATAAATCCCCCTCAAAATAGGTTGAAGTTTTAAGTTAACATTTAAGTTGAAACAGTCAGAGTATGTCTATGTTGATTAGCTCCAAATCACCAAATCTAAATATGTGTCTAAATGCAGGTAGGAGATTACAATACATCAGATAAAGGTTTTGTCATATTCCTGGCACAAGTCTTTGAAAGTATTTTTATTAACATTTTAAGGTTCTAATATGGTTTGATGTGATGTTGTTATCTTAGCAGAAGCAGAAGTTGAAAGCGGACACAACGCTGTTGCTTCGTACGCTAATCGCAGCCATGTTTGCCATATCAGTGGCATGAAATGATGTCCATTTATCCTGGATCGCTGTGCGGTCAGAAATAGATCTGATGATGAATATGAAAACCTAGTTTATCACAGACTCAACAAGCCTTCAGATTAGCCAGAGCAGCTGAGTGGTTTTAAAATAGACCAGCTGTAAGAGAGTCTGTCAAGGGGTCCAAATGTGGGTCTGTGTGTGGGTGTGTGTGTGTGTGTGTGTGTGTGTTAGTTGTGTTTCATTTGGGGGACTTAAATAAGAAAAGATGGATGGAGAGAAAAACAAAAAGCCTCTGAGCTGCAGTTTTGTGAGGACACAGCAGATTAAAGAGAGCCTGTGTCTCCCTCTGCAGGTGAGATCAAGGAATTGGTTTGTTCATGTAATCTGGAAAACAATCATGGTCAAGATTATTTTCCCAATCAGGTAAGGAAAAAACTGAACATGGAGAATATGCAGTGTGCGTGTTAAACAACCCACCATGTGTTTCAGAGAACTGATTTATGAGTAAGGAGAAAATCACGGACTGTTTAGTTCCAGCCTTTAGATGAAGATCTAAAGGTTCCTCATTTCTCATGTGGTATCTTAATCCATCTTGATGCCACGTGATGTTTCCGTTCGCCGTCTTAGCCTCAACGCTTGGCGACCAAACGTGGAAAAAATCGGAACTTGAGATGCGTTTCTATGACAACGTCTACAAACAGGAAGCACCATGCGCCTGAGTGGATAACTGTGACTGACTCTTACTCACGGCGGTATTTTTAGCCAGGACCAGGGAGGAGGTCTCGTAGCTGACCGGTCTGACACACGAGGGGGGGAAACACCGTCTATTGAACAGTACAACTCTGTTTCCTGCTGCTTGGAGAAACGGTTTCACCACTAAGTGGCGACAGGGCACAAACGCAGCCAACATTCAGGTACAGCCTGCGTCTCCACGAGAGATGAAGTTTGAACTTTTAAAGCAAGAAATTGAAATGTGTTAATGAAAAAAAATAGACCTCTATTTATATTCTACCAGGAGTTTTACCCTATGGGGTGGAAGAAACTCGTGGCCAAACACAATAGCCAGCTGGCACCTTCTTTTGTGGAGTTGACGTGTTTTGTATTTCTTTTTTTTTTTTTTTTTTTTTGCTGTGTCTGCAGTTTCCTACCACAGTCCATGGACGTCAGGGAAACAAGTTTTATTAATTCGCCATGGTTCTAATTCATCTTCTAGACAATTTGGCGACAGCGAAATTGTCCATTTTTAACATGAATGGTGTTAAAAAGTCTAAATAATGGGCAATATTCTATCAAAAGATGTTCCAATGTTTACTGTTTTCAGTAAAACACCTTAACGACCCCAGCTCTGGTGAAAGTTTTATCTTAGGTTTGCAGATTCATTATGTTGTTATTTAGAGTAACGTTAGTCTTAATTACTTTGAAAATAGATTCATATTCCTTTAGCTTTTTGTCCCATTGCAACCTCAGTGTATTTTATTGTGATTGTTTTGTGAAAGACCAGCACAGAGAATGTGGAAGAAAAAAGATATGCTGTATTTATATGACTAAAAATCTGAAAAGTGTGGCATGCATTGTCTCTACAGAAACAATACCCAAGTGGAACCACTTTTCCCTTCGTTTACTACTGTAAGTCTTTTGGAGTATGCTGAGTCAAGTAGAATAACGAGTGTCTGTGATCATTAGTTGCCACTCATTCTGGACTTTGACTGTACCATTTGAAGAAATGGGCTACATTTGATCTGAGTTATTCATTATAATTTGGATATATTTAGGGTCTCTTTCCCACTGCAAGATAAATATTCACCTCAGTCAGTACGGTTTACTGTGCCCGGTATTTACCTCCATCTATCTTCTCATCAGCTTCCCTGCCTCTGCTAAAGACAGGCGTCCCCACAGCATCATACAGCCACCTGAGTTGCTCTGCATCCAGTTTGCAGCCGTTTGCCCAACTCCTATGATCAAACTATTCATCCGTCCGCTATCTAACCCCTCTTAACCATGGAGGTGTCTATATCTAGAACCAAAGATAAGTTTGTTAAATGATCTTGGTGCCTTTGGAATGTTTTGTGGTCTCAGATTTGCAGGGAGCACGTAACACTTTCAACATCCTAAAAAAGACATTTAAACTTATCTATTGGAAACTTTTGCACTTATTTAAATCTTTTCAAGCTCTGACATTGGAATGTTTAAATTGAAGACTTTCATACATCTTAAGACCCTGCAGAAATTATATTGGCATGCTTCAATGCTTTTGAGCCGGGAGAGATTTCCCACTGTGAAGAAGCCCAACCCTTTCTGACAGGTGTTCTACAAAATGTGTGTGTAGTCAAAGCAGGCAGGTGGCATGAGGTGCGGTGACTCATATCTCTGAAACACCATCAGGAGATGGAGCACCTACATACACAAAATATTTACCTTCTCATTTATGAAATGAAATTAAACGCCAGCTTTGTAGAGGGCAGCTGTGCTTACTTTTGCATGAATGGAACCTTTACACAGAGATCGCTTTTATACTTATTTGTAACATTTATGGTGCATAAAACTTTAAATCAGTGGGGGATTTTTTCACAAGAAAGTAGAAATTGTACAAAAACAGTTAGAAACATAAAGCAAAGTTCTGTCGGAGAAAGCCTTATTCATTGTTTACCGTGGACCAATTGGTACCGGGCCGCGCAAGAAATAATTAAATATTTCCGTTTTATGTATTATTTGAGTCCGGAGGATCTTTTATTTTGAAAATCCTTTAGCCGGATTCCCTCGGTTACGTCTTGCGCGCCAACATTGAACCACAAGCAGCAAAATGAGTAAGAAACAGATCAGATGTCTTTGGAAAGTTTCTTTGCGACAAGAAAAAGGCCCAGAGAAGAGACAGGAGGATGAATTGATCCCTGTAGGTGATTCCTACATTTCAAGCTGCTCTGCATGATATGACACACCACACACTGCAGGACGTTGTAAGATTGTCATAAAGGGAAAATCGGAGCAACGCCAAAATGCAGAAGCATTATCTGATGGTTCCCCCCACCCCCAAGTCATTGTCCCACACTGCATGACCAAACTGAAAGCAGCACAGATCAACAAAGAAACTCCTCCCCAAGCAGATCATAATCACCACTCACCTGCAAAGGTCAACATAGAGGGCAGGTGTCTGAGTCGATCTGTGTATGAATTCATGTCATGCAGACAGATCTCCCACTTATCCGTCCCCATGAAATCCATAATCCTGGCATTAAAGAAACCCTACTCACAATCCCTCTGTGTTTCCGACAGCCAGAGCCAGGTGGTGTGTGATGTGTAAACAGGAACAACTTTCTAACCGGCGAAATAAAGCTCTTGTGCCCTGCCCCTTTCATTATGGACAAAACGAAAGATAACAAGACAGGTAATTCAACATAATTTTCTTTTGCGTAACGATTATTGTTTCAGCTTTTCACTCATTAAGCAGGAGAACGCCACAGGTAATAGAATTAAAAGTGCTAAATCTCACCCTGGAATCATGTAATCCAGTCAGTGTGAACGGTTTTCTGACTGTCCCGTTTTACCTAGAACTCTTTATCGTATCATTGTGTTTTACAGCCCCCTTACATGCGCGCCGTGGGTCAGAGGTTCATTTTGTAATAAACAGAGCAAGGCCTTTTACAAGGAAAATCTTCAATAGCATTATTCTATCTCTGTGTGAGTATTTGTTTTGCATTTACAGTTTCCTCAGGGCTCTATTAGTCTTCATATGAAAATTCAGAAGCTGAACACCTGCTTTAAATCTGATCTTTGCCCCGTGGCTTGTAGGAGTAATTTAGATGTTTAGATACAATAAAACTGCAGCCAGAGTTATGATCTGGACGTCAGGCCAAATGAAACCGTACACTTTGACACTTGAACTGACCATAGTAAAATGTTGATGACAGGCACAGCTGAGTTATTCTACATCAGAACTGAAGGAGACACTGCAGTAAATAGTGATGTAACCCACTGTGGTTTTCTGGGCCGATCGATTCCAAGCAGATTTTCTTTCTGAAAAGTTCTTAAGTATAGGAACAAAACCAGCAAGTTGCCAACAGCGGCAACTTTTTTTTTTTAGCAAAAAAACTAATTATTTCATCTAATATGACAAAGAGCAGAGTAATTTTGTGACTTTTTAAAACTAGCATTTCTTATTCACCAAGATGTGAAACTGAATTGCATTACACTGACGGCATTGTAACGGCAAGAGAGAATTTCAAATTAGTTGAAAAATCCCTTTTAACTCTCAGACATGTTCATATAGCTGGGATTTACGCTCCCTAAAAGAGCTGTGCAACATATCAATCATCAGTGATAATAATTTGTGGAATATTATGATTGGAAAAGGCTGTTTGGATGCAAAATTCGGTAGGGTGCAATATTTTGAAAGCCACACTTTCTCACTCCGCATACCTCAAAAAGTGTTTTTGGCTATTTAGGTAGATTTATAAATATGAAGTGATACAGAATTTAGTGTCCCTGTTGCAAAAACGAAATATGAAAAAGAAACTTGAAGAAAATCTACATGCTAGCTTTTCTTAACTCTAACCAGTTGAAACTGGTGGATTTGAGAATTGGTTTTTGACATTAGGATCCTTTCGTTCCCCAAGAAAAAGAAAAACGAGTGACAGATGAATGAAAGTGAATACAAAGGTGACGTATCCTGTGTCAACTCCTGAAATTTGAACAGGACCCAGGGAAGCTACTGTCTAACACAACGGACGGGTGAAGCCGCAGTTGGTATATATAAACCGAAGGACCTGATGTGTTTCCATGGAGCCTCCGCAGCTTATAAATAAATCAGCTCAACATGAACGTCCCCTAAGGGAGCTCCATTCGCCTGGCTAATTTGTTATTCCCAAAAGACTTTAGCAGTGTGCCTCTGGGTTTCCATGATGCCCCTCAGTGATACACTCTGTTTGTTGAGTGACTGATGATTCCTGGTTTCTGAGCAGGAACCACAGGGTGGGTAAACCATCTAGCTTCCCTTAAATCCAGTAATCAGTTCTAGGATTCAGTAAGTGCAGCTAGTTTGTTCCACAGTGGGATTTTGAGGTGTTTCCAGAAGAATGTTGACTTTTCCAGCCACCAGGCCAAGGCAGAGGATGACAACTCTCTGAGAACCCTTACTTTAATTTGATCGCTGTTGGTATTTCAAGGCAACTTCATGTTACTTTCCTTTGAGCAAAACTTAAATTTCTATTTCTGTTTGAGATCTCCTTCAGCCCAAAGAGACAAAAGTTCTCTTTTGTTTCTTAGCACTTCAGCACCGCACTAGCGTTCTTCACGGATTACTTACACAAGCTATTTACAATTTAATTAACGCCTTTGTTCCAAAGCAGACCTCTCTGCATGTCTACAATCAGTTGTTACGATGTGGGTCCAGGCTAAAATCTTAATGGAAATAAATAACCTGCAGCAGTATGAGGCGCTACATGTCTCCGAGGTTGGGAATGAGATGCAGAACACATGAAAACAAAAGGTGAAAGATCAGCAAAGGAACGCAGAGGGATGCACGTTGTGTGTCAGAGTATTTCCGGTTTCACTCAGCTAAGGCCCCAAGTCGTGACCTTCCAGTTGACACCATTGCCACGCAGTCAGAAGAAAATGTTTTCCTTCCTATTCCAGCCTCTATTCTCACCATCTACAGCATCAGACTAGAAACTAATCAACACAAGAAGATCGTGACGGTGAAGAGAACAAAGCTGTCATGGTGCACAATGATGGTCAGAAAAAAACCTGACCACTAAGTACAGAAAGCCCGTAGAACAAAAGCAAAGACCACCATGTTAATGTAGCTGCATGTTAGCTAACATTTCAGTGATAATTTGAAGTGTTTGGTGACATAATACCAACTATCACAGAGTATTTAAAGGAATTATTCCAGTAGCTCACTGGAACAAACTGATTTTCAACTTTATCAAGTGTGACTGATAATATCACACGGATATCATCAGTCACATGGAAACATGTAACTGATGATGGAAACAAAAGTGAGGAATGTTTACCGTTAGCTTTCAAGTTAGTGAACACACCATGCTCTTCGGTGTGGATGCCGTTACTGAACGAAGACATCTCAATGCTGGCTGTTTTTTGTATCGGTGAGATGTTTGGAGAAAAAGTCAGAGGAAGCAAAGAGAAGTAAGAAGCTGCTTATTGTCTTATTTCTGTTGTAGGAGGGAACTATTTCCTACAACATGTCAAGACGTATCCGTGGTTCATTCAGCATATAGTGAGACTTCGGCAGATAACAGGAAGGCTGAATAGAGAGCAGCAACGTTTTGGAAATCTTAGCATCCTAAGGTTTACCATTTACAATGCTAACAAAGCAAAACAGTAATATTAGATGCTAAATGTAATCAGTTAAGGCTTTCATAAACTTCAGCTGAAGCTCAGGGTAGTTGCATGATGTTTACATCATGCCACATATAATGTCTTTTATTTTGATCATAAAACTCTGTTTTACAGTGATTGCGCTCTCATACTGATTCGGCGTCAGCTTTTAAAGTAAAACACCACCACGAGGAAAGACAGTGAAAATATTAGAAATGGTTCATAAACACAAGTTGGAATCAACAAACATCTGCCTGTCAAAGCTTTACAAAAATGTTACATTCTAATCAGTGAGTCTCTCGTAATGTTCAGACGAGAGGGAAAAAAATGTTAGGAATGAGAAAGCCCAAAGGTTGGCAGCCTTTTAAGGGAGGGGCAGCAACTGTTAGACAAGGTATCATGAAAGAATTCAGCCTTACACACACACACACACACCCCGTTCTGATGCAATACACTAACGACTACACCCATCAGGCAAACATGACTAAAGTTAAATGATCATTGCAATCTGAGCAAAGCAGAAACTCCAATTAAAGGCAGCAACACAGCAGAGGGACAACCCTACTTTGAATTGGTCACACAGCGGACGCGGCCTACAACACTTCATGGTAGCTCATGACTAAAGAACAGGGTGATGATGTCTCACGTGAAGCTGTGTCACTTTACACGCTGAGCAATGTGACTTTCTCACATAATATTGAGTAAAGGTTATACATCAAACACGCAAATGGCAAAAGTCAAGGTTTGACAAAGCCATTTCTGATTGGGTGAATTA
Organism: Brachyrhaphis roseni; assembly: GCA_903066815.1. Taxonomy (NCBI): domain Eukaryota; kingdom Metazoa; phylum Chordata; class Actinopteri; order Cyprinodontiformes; family Poeciliidae; genus Brachyrhaphis; species Brachyrhaphis roseni. The sequence continues at coordinate 24,176 of CAEFZY010063962.1, read as the reverse complement.
ACAGCAGAAAGATAAAGATTACAGATATTAGACCTAGACTGGCTGCTGAAATCCCAGCGCTTTGCTGAGAGCAATTTGCTGTAATCTCACTGTTTATTCAGCCGAGCTAAAGTGGTTCAGACTAAAATCCTGCTAAACAAAAGAACTTGCACCTGCTGCGATAAAAATGTGTCCGTGAATTAAAAAGCCATTACAAAGTATTTTGGGTAATCCTCAGCGAGGAGGAGGCTTTAGTTCTTTATTTAGCTGTTCTGTTTTGGGCTGACTCCTGTATGTTTAACCTTCTGGTTTTGTTAGTTTTACTGCCAGATAAAAGTTTTTAGTTCAGCTAGCTCGTGAAAGCATGTTGCCATCTTTTTGGTCAAATAACTTGCTGTTTGTTCCAAAGGAAAAACACCTCACAACTTTACTTACTGTACAAATGAAAAAAAAAAAAAAAAGTCTTTAAAGTGCTAAATCTTAGTATCTTAGTAAGTATCAACACACAGAAGGATATCAGTGTAGCTACATAATTGCTACATATATGTTAGAAATGAGCAGCAAAATTATTTGGTGATAGAGTGGAACGCTTTTCAGCTTTAACTTTCCTGGAAACTCAGAAATCTTTTACATTTATTTAATGTAACCATTTCTAAATGCTACCGGATCATGCTAACCACACCTTTCTTCTGTGTGGAAGCTAAAGTTAGCTTTTTATAGAATTTGGTATTTTTAGGTAGTTGGAAAATGAGGTGTTTGAAAATCAAGTTTGAGGAAGAACAAATGTGTAAATTGAAGCTTGAAAAGAAAATACACTTTTTATGATGTATGTAAGCTGTTCAGTCAAGATACTACAAAAGAGATTTGTTGCAGTCATTTCAGTCTGTCCCCATTTTGTTTTGGTCCTTTTTGTACCTGGAGTTCATTTCAGTACAAACAAAAAAAGCTCAACATATCACAGCAGAAATATCAGCAACTTTGGTGGAAAACTTAAGAGTTGGAATGATGGTCTACATTCTGTGGAGAGACTCATGCTTACAGCATGTAATGCTAATCATGCTAATTGAGAATATAAAACTCTAAACGGAGGTTGAAGTTTCAACTCCAGATCATTTTTTTTCTTTCCTTTAAATTGAGTACATTTTTGTTCATTAAAAATATGAACATTTTAAATTAGGGCAAATAATTAATTAGAACTGATTTTAGTTGCCTAAAATCAGTTTTAGCATTGACGCATAAAAGAAACAGGAGCTCAAAAATCTGATTGGTGCGTCTTTAGTTTCACTCACCATTACTTTTGATGACTGTCTAAGAATGTATTCTCAGACTATGGAGAACTTACAGCAACAGTGTTCATGTTCGTCCTCCGTTTCTCCCCTTTGTCATCGGAGCAGAAGTAGCAAAAACGGAGCAAAAACTCTGATCAGCTCTAAGAGACTCATCGCTCAGAAAGCAAACTAAATATTTCATGTTCATCTCACTTTTCCAGCATTAGACTTTAGACTCCATCATCAGATGGGCTACCTTTATTTTTATATTTCTTTCAAGCACTGGAGTCCACTAGAGATCCAAATCCACCATTATGGGGGGAATGTCTCTTGACAGGGTGTTTGATGGTAAGGTAGGAGGCAGATGAGGCGAGTTCAGGCTGTTGTAACAGGTGGGAATTTACTGGGAGGGGGAAGGACTACTGGGACAGCACGGGGACATTCCTGACGTTTCTCCACACCCTGAGGTGTTTACCGAGAAATGTGCTTCTTCTCAGAGTTATTTTCTCACTGATATTACACAGAAGAGAACATCTTTAGTAAAAGTGTGTTTCAGGTGATGGCTAAGATCAGAGATGGGCGCGTTCAACGTTCCTATTCACATCTAAAAAACAAAATAAAAACAAAAAGTGGTTCATAACTTTTTCACGAGCCTAAATCATCTCAAATGTGTTACAAAAAGGCTATTATCGTGAACAAATAACTTAATTTTTTTTAGCATGGAAAATATTCTGTAGATGTTTAGAAGATGAAGACGAGGCCTGCGTGTTGCTCCTTAGAAAATTCCTTTCATATTTGGAAATCTGTGGAAACCACAGCTTATGATTGCGCTTGATTAAAATGTTCGAAGAATCATCAATCTGTCTGGTCTCACTGCAGATTTAGTTTGGGGTTTCAAGCCTTTCTTCTTTGGTGAATAAACAATTTTGTATTAAAACAAAACTTTTCAGAGTACAGTTAACTTTTGTGGTTTGTGGACTTAAAAAGCAAATAGGAACTTTTGTTAATATGAGAAACAAATCTGAGATGCAGCAATCAATCAGCAAGACATCAGAATCAATCATTTCTTCCATTACTGCCTCTCATTGGTTTTCAGGTCGAAAAATCCTTTTTACTAAATACACTTCAAAACCAAGAACTCCCACAATTTTACATTTTAAAACATAATTTTATAATGCAGTGAAAATCAGACAAAGGTAAGCCACCCAAATAAGCCTATGTGCATTTTTAGAAAAAGAAATCCCACAACCAGTCAACATATTTTAAGTTGATGTCAGTGCCAACAAAAAATAAAAACTTGGCTCATCCGTGGGCTAAGCGCTCCAGAGAATCTAATGTAGTAAAAGTTAATCACACGGCCTATAAATGGAAGCAAATTACATTTAAATGATCCAGAGTCCAGATCGAGTTCTGATCTAAAGTAAGACATTATCTTTGCCTAAATTACAACATAAAGAACCATATACTGATTGCACTGATCATCATATGTGCATCTGTGACTCATTACAAAGTATTCTTGGCTAATAAGTAAACTCTGGAGACGTTCATCAGAACTAGTAAAGTAATTCCAAGTTATATCGAAAGTGACGCTTAGATGTGGTGAAAAAAATCCATCAATAGATCAGGAAACAGCCAATGAACCACTTATACTTTGTTGATTTCAAATCTTCAGATTAGCAAAGCAAAAACCTCAAAACACAAGTCGGATTTCTCGTAAATAGCTTCGACGGACGCAGCTGGTGGTCAGAACTCGAAGCTCACTGACACTCGCACTAATGACGCTCATAACTCACGTCGGCTGCAGTGTGAGGACTACAACGTGAAAGGTTGCTGATGTTATGAAGTGATACTGTGTTTGCTTCTGTCCTGCTGGTGTTGGAGTGTGTGTGTGTGTGTGGGGGGGGTGTGTGTGTGTTCGTTCAGATCACAACAAGACTTCACACTCTGTCCTCGCCAAGAACACGCCGACAGCCAGAAACCAGGCAGACGAACACGGCTAAAACACCCATGGACGCAGACCACACACACACACACACACTGATTACCTACCAGGTATGATCTTCATCTAAGAGACAGAGCAGAGGAGGAAGAAGAGGAGGAGGACAAAGGTGAAGAAAAGCCAGATCTGGATGGAGGGGAATGAGGAGTACCAGAGAGATTCCTGTTTGTTTGCTCTCTGCTGCCTTGCCTCCCTCTCCTCGTCTCAGATTTTGACAGGCTGCGCCTGCTGCTCAGATCCGTCAGCCTCGCTCTCCCATGGCCGGGGGAGGAGGGACGACACGGTGAGGCTTAGTTAGGGGGCAGCGGGTAGGGTGGGGTACAGGGGATGGAGGGCCAGAGCTGGCAGAGGCCTATAAATATCCTCCAGAACCAGATGATCGCACAGTGTCGCAGTTAGAAACTGATGGAAGGACTCCATCGGGACAGTGCAACAAGCAGGACCTCCAGCCCTCCACCCCTCCACCCCGGCACTCTGGCTCTTAGCTCGCCTCTTTGAAGATGCTGGGATGACGGTCAAATTCTCTGTTGCCAAGTGTCAGATCTCAGCCAGCAACTCTCTTAACTGTGATGTGAATATTAAACGCAGCAGTCGTCTGGTAATGCTATCGGCCTGATTAAAGACTGAAGACACGTCCGCATATCTTCAGTGACTTCGACTGAATTCATATGTGTTCTTTTAGCTTGTTTGGGAGATACTTGACCAGGTGCTGTTTTAGTTCATCTAATGAAGAGTGAAAACAGAGGAAAGGTTGGAGAACCCATAAATAGAAACAGCAACCATAAATAAGAAAAGTGGTAGCAAACAGAGAAGGGATTTAACGATATGCGACCTGCCTCAGAGAGACGGTCCATGAAATCATGGCTGAGGCATTCAGGGTAAATCACCCGCTGCTGCTGGGATTAAGCTAATGCTCAGCATTCTCTAAATATAGAGAACTCTAATGTACACAATGCTCTGTCGATTGTTGTGATGACAATCTGCTCCAGTTGTGTGAGACGCTAACGGTGCAGGAGATTAGAGAGAGTCACCAATTTGAAGCTACTAAAGATAGCCGTCCTACGGTGAAATGGAAAGAATCTATACCACAGGAAGTGTTTTGAAGAGCATGACATGATAGTCCCCCTATGACACATGAACATACACATTTGCTAACTAATAGCTTCCCTGTCAACAGATTCTCTTACGGGAGCTGTGGATCTCTGCAGCTCCTCCAGAGTTCCAGTGGGGCCTTTTGGTTGCCTCTCTGTCAGAAATACAATCCTTGCGCTGCCTTTCAGCCTCTCAGTTTGGGTTTGGCGGTCATGTCTAAGTAAAGTTCTGCCAATCTCTTTTCATCTTCAAATGAGATGTTCAAAACAAGATATGGTTGAGTAAAAATAAATCTCTTGGAACCTTTTCCTCGTGTTTCTAACGCTTTGTGGCATTCACAAAGCGACTGTTTTATACTGAGATTAAGGCCCTCTACACACAGAGATGAATGCAGTAAATTTTTGTGAATGATTCTAAAAAAAATGTGTTGCGACAGGACACAGCACGACTGACAACGCAGTAGTGGGTACTCCAGGCCAATCGGTGGCGCTGCAGAACGACTCGAAAAACACCAAACACAGAACACCTTCATCTTTGTTAATCGTGCAAGAGTGAAAAGAGTGAGGGAGCTCCATCATCATCATTTCTAAAAAAAACTTGGATAGTATGTACACACGAAAACATGAAACCGCCGTTATGAAATGCATCCACTCTGAGACTTGGTTTCAAAAATGACAATTTCTCCAAAACGCCAAATACATGTGGACAAAATAAAACACTTTGCAGATACACCCAAGATCGTCTTCACATCCTAAATAGACCAGCTTGTGGTTATGAATACTTCTGCAATGCGTGCTGAAGCAGCTTCTAAGATTTCTCATAGATCTGAAATACTGTTAGTCATCCTCTTCTATAAGGCTCGACAAGTTCCCTGGGAAATGACTAATGCCACAACTATCCAGGCCAAACCCTTAATATATCCCACATGTTATCGATCAGTCTGTTTCAGAGGGTTGGCCTACGGTAGGTTAACTGTTACGCCGCTACGGCAGATTTGTAGAAAAATCGGAATTGGAAACAAATGCACTAAAAAAAAGAAAAAAACAGAAACGGTGAAGTGGCTGTGCTTCTATTCACTGTTGGGGGTTTTTAACCTGCGACTCACGTTACTATTTCATTGTAAAAATGTCTGCACAAGTGAGTCACAAGTTCATGAAATGTGGAGCGCAATGTTCCCCTACTCACGATAAAATACTGGGAGTGATTTAACATCAAGAGTCGACAGTAAAAGACATGGCAGGTCCCTTAAGGTCGCTTGGTGTGTTTGGGCAAAACATAACCGCTGGTCTGTGGCTGGAGCAGCAGCAGGAGATTTCACGCAACTTAATCCCAACAAAGTCTTCCTTTAGACAGGAAGGGTTAACGCCTTCATTGTGTGCTTCAGTTTTAACCATTTTGCTGAAAAAGGTCAGACTCCCAGCTCTGGCCAGCGTGAGTCACGCCATAAAAAAAAAAATGGCCCGGCACCATAATGAGAGGCACAGAGCCGCAGCACACTGTAGCTGTTCATTTCAATCACATAATGTACGCAGTGGGCAGAACGTCCGGGACAAAAACACGGGAGGACCTCAGAGGCATGTCTGGGATGTGATTTAGTTTAATTGCCTCTGGTGCTATGTGTGGGTGAAGTTCAAGCTGCCCTCCTCCTCCTACGCTCAACCCCCTCTCCCCCCGCCACTGAAGCATGTCCAGTCAGACCAAAACTGTAACATTTTTATTTGATCACATACTGCAGCTTTTGCATTCTGCAGAAGAATGGAAGCGACCACAAGCAGATATCAAAGGCTGCGAAGCAAAAGCCGGCTTCGAGGGTTTCATCTCAACAAATTCCTTTCCATCATGAGTCATACTTATTAAAATAGGTTTCACCTTCCTCGGTATTCACTTCACTGATACAAAGAAACAGAAAAGGAAAGATTAACATTTCCAAAGTGAAGATGCCTGAAAAAAAAAAGAGAGAGAAAAATGTAGGGGTTAGGCTTTTGCCAGCTCCATTGGGTCGGCCATTTAATTCACAGCAGTAAATTTCTCTGGAATTTAAAGCTATAGCTAGCGCTGCACATAAATATATGACTTTAGGTAATTGCTAAAACATTAATAAAACTAAAAGGGTAGCAATAAACCCACATGAATACATCTAAATTAGAGACACCGAGGTTTATTAATTGAAGTTTTACTTTAAAAGATTGGCCCGACTGCAGTCAGAGCATTTGGTCAGTGCAGACGATGCATGGACAGCAGATGTCAGCAGTGCACTACTGTGTTCATATCACAAACAAACCTCCAAAGTCAAAGGTGAAATTAAATGTTTGGTATCAGTTGTTAGTGTGTACCAGAAGCATTTGTAGTGGCTGACATGACATAATGTTCTTAAGACGTGATGTACGTTTGTGTGAGAGCCGTAAAGTCTCTTGAACTTGATTTCCTCATGAGTAACCAGATCAAATCAAGGAGCCAGGCAGCTAATTGAAAACAGATCTGCCGTCACGTGTGGATCCAAACAAACACACCCATGGAGCTGCGAACAAACCTTTTCCAGCTTCCTCAGTCTTTCACACCCATAGCAGGCAACGCCCATGCAGCTCCTCCCTTTATCTCATGTAAAAGTTTAAGAAAAAACCCCACAAATGATGGAAAACATTAGATTTTTCCACTTCTAAACTATGTGGAATATAAAATTATGTTACATGTTCGTGTTTCAGAGCTTATTCCATAATGTACGTTTCAGTTCTGCAAATGACAGCGCTGTGTGGCACCTGATTGGGGAGTTTCTGCAACTTTCATTTCCCCACCAAGGGCAGAGAGAACACAATGGTCTTATCACATTACCTAGATAACTCCCATACCCCTGCTATACCATTACAGAATGGTATTCAAGCGATGCACTTATCTCTAATAAGTGACAGACTGGATAAAGAAAGAGAAAAAAACAAACAAACAAGAATGGAACGTAAACCAGAGCCAAAAGTGCAGCATTACTGGAGCAAAGCTCCCAGAAGAGAGCCACACCTTCCTGGAATTCAGATGGGTTTTAACTCACACACACGAATGTCTGAAGAGAAGTGGTGAGGCTGAATCTCAGCAAACAGCCCCACCTTGTTGGACTGACGACACTTCTGCATAATCCATTTGGCAAATGCCCAGAGATGTCCCCAGAGATTATGCATCTTAAGCGTAAACATGCCTTGACAGTATTTATCAGACAGGGAGTGACCACCCAAAAATGTGTAATTGTTTTAGCAGCGTAGCATTCTCCGGTTCTATGCAGGAAGACATCACCTGCAGAATTAGCTAATGAAGCAATAAACATAAAATGTTACGCGTTACATCCATATCTAAAAGTTGTCTTGCAACTGACAGTTTCAACACAACAGCAACCACAGTGCAGCTAATGACTGATCTGTCTCAGCACACATGGCTAAATCACAGCCACATGTCAATGGTCTCCTCACACCCACATGCTGAAACAATTCCTAAAAGGAGACCGTCTCCACATCCAGGATAAGCCTCCGCAACGTGAGACTCCAAGATAAATGGTATGCAAATAAGAAAGACTGAAAAGTAGGTTGTTTTTTTTCTCCCTACTATAAACGAGGAAAGAAAACTGTAAATTATGTTTGCTTGAAGCGGCAACAGAGCTGTCATAGAAAAACCTCAGCTAAGACCTCCCACACTTCAAAAAAGAAAGGTGGTATCCTAACTGCAAGAAGAAGAAAAAAAACCTCCATCACGTGTGCAGACAGATTAGGACAGTGCAGGAAGTAGGTCAGTTGACATGCATTCAAACAAACCTTCAATGAAGTTAGGCCATGTCTTCTCCTCTGGCTCCGCCAGTGAGTGGTCCCAGTCAGGTGAAGCCCCTTGCACCTTGACCCTTGCAGCCCCGGCCAAGAGAGCTCGCTCTATGGCGATTTCCTCCAGAACATCTAGGTCCAGCTCCTCGTCTTCCTCCTCCTCTGCTGTCTTCACAGGTGGGGGAGGTGACTGCTGCCCGGTCGCCTGAGGGCTAACGATTTGCTTCACCTCAACTATCTCCTCCACCACTACTATTTTCTTCCTCATATTGGCCTCGTCTGTGTCAGCGCTGTTGGACTCAGTGGTGTCCCCCAGGTGAGGCTGGTCAGGCTGGGCCGCGGGTGTGGCAGTGGCAGAGGGTGTGTCCTCCGACAAGTCCCTCTTCTTGTCTTCTTCGTGCTCTGAGGCCTCCGAGACAGAGAGCCTTTCCTGTGTGCTGCACTCTGCTGCCTGCCTGGCTGAATGTTGTGCAACTCTGGGAGGCTCTTCTTGCCTGGAGAGAGGGCTGGCCCGTGCCTCAGCTGACGCTAAATCTTCGGGTGAGGGTGCTTTCCTCGCACTGCAAGATGTTTTTGCTTTCGGAACCTCCCGCTTGGTTTTTTCTGCAGAGGGCTGCGTTAGCTCCACCTCCCCTTTGTCTGTCGGGGCCTCAGAGAGCACAGCTGCTGCCTGCCCGACTTCCTCACTGCACATTCTTTCAGGAGTCATCTTTGAAGACACTTTAGTTCTTGGCATTTCAAAGGCCTCAGCAGGGCTATCCCTGCCTGCAGCCATAGGCAGTGTTGTTATGGATGTCAGTGTTTCTCCTTCAGTCGTAGGGACAGACTTTGTGTTTATGGTTTCTTCCTCTTGTGACACCTTAACCTGTCTTTTCCCTTTTTTCTTCCCCTTTGACTGCTTGTCTGCAACTTTCTCTGTGCTCTGTAGGGATGTAGCCTCAGCAGTCACTTTCTCAGAGTCTGGCTGGTCCGCTGGTATTTTTTTCTCAAGTTTCGAGCTCTCTCGCATGAGCTCAACCTGACTCACTTTCTGCACAGTCACTGTTTCCAATGTGGAAACAGTGATTTCCTGAGATTTTTCTGGGTCCATGTCAGGGGCTGCAGCCTGTAATTTGGGAGACATTTGTTCCTGAGTGGTAGCAGTGACAGTGATTTCCTCAGTTTTATCTTTTGCTTGAACAGCTGCAGGAGCGGCTGCAGGTGGGACTTCATCTGGCTTCATCTTAGCTTTTGTGAGTGTCTCCCTCTTTAGCTGATTGTCAGTTTTTTTACGGTCACTGTCTGTTTTGGCTTCCCCTTCTGTCTTTACAGAGGTAGACACAGTTAGGAGCTCGGAGGTAATTACTGTTTTCTGATGGAAGGTTTCTACCTTCACTTCCTGGGAGTCGTTTTCTGACATTTTCTCCTTTGCCTTTAACTGAGGTTGATCCTGTTCAACAGTGATCTTGGAAATCTCACCTGGAGACTTCTTTTTCTTTTTCTTGGACTTGGGGGTCCCTTCACCTGCTTGTTTAGCATCTTTACCCTCCTCCGTTGCAGCATCCTTCCGAGTGGAGAGAGATGAATGGATGACCTGTTGCACTTGAAGGTCCTGCCCTAAAACTTTAGAGGCCTCTAGTTGTGGCACTGTTTCATCCTTCTTGGCATGTGTCATCTCTGTTAGATTAGTTTCCTCCTGTTTAATGATCATCTGTGTTGCAGTGTAGTTCTTTTGGATCAGTTGTGGATCTTCCTGTTTTGTCTGAGATGCTGAAGCAGGTGCAGTTTTGGGAGTAGTGTTGGGTTCTGCTATTTGTGCCATTTTAGGAGGGAAGGCCTGAGTGTCACACTCTGCAGTAAGAACTGGTGAGCTTACTTTTGCCTGGATGGCTTCTTGAGTCACTGTGATGTTGGAGATGCCATCTGCTTCATCAGTGGTCCGTAATGGGCTGCTGGTCTGGTTAGCCTTATTAGTTATGGTGGTCTTCTTGTTAACTTTGGCAGTTTTCTCTTTGATATTACCCCCTACTCCAGGTTTCACCAGGGGTTGGGTCTTGTTGTCAGTTGCCTTAACTGACTCATTAGTAACTTCCTCTTTCATTTGCTTTTTAGGATCAGCATCAACCGGTCTAATCTTTCCAGAGGCGGCAGAGCCAGAATAAACTTGCGAGGTTTCATGAGTGCATTCCGCTGTTGGCATTGGCATTTCATGTGCAGTGACTTCAGCTGGTTTTGTTTTGTCTTCTTTAGCATCCTCACTCGGAAGCTCGGCTGCTGATGGACTGATCTCTTCAGTGAATTTCAAAGAAGAAACCTCCCGTTTTGCGACATTTGTAATTTTGACACTTTTCTGAGCAGCAGACGAGCTAACTGCCATCTTTGACGGCGCTGCACCCGCAGCCACACCGGCTGCAGCCACAGATAATGGTAAAGCCACTGAGGAGGAGATCAGAGAGGCCTGGGACTCATCCTGCGTCAAAGCTGCTGTTTGAAGTGGAGCAGAACTGGAGTTTATCTTCTGAGCATCCAACATCCTTCTCTCCTGTGACACTACCTGCCTTTCATTTCTCACATTAGGCCCCTGATGAGTGAATCTTTTTGTGCTTTCCACCTCTTTGACTGGTTCACTGTTGAAGCTGGCTCCTCTCTTGTAGAGAGGCTGATGCTGGTCCCTAGCCTCCAGTGATGGCTTTGGCCTCACTGGTTCCTCGGTAAGTGGACGGCCCCTGAACCTAGGGGTCCTATCGGTGTAATTCCCTCGTTCTCCCGGATCCATCGTTTTATAGCGGTAGCCTCTGCGTTCAGCTAACGCTTCTTGGCTCTCGGCCTCGTCCCTTCGACCTGGCTTGGGAACGTAAGATGTAGGGCCTTCCACAGACTGGACTCGCGCAGCGCGGTGAGCAACGGCCAGGGCAGCAGCTGGTTTCCTAACCCTCTGCAAAGAGGCTGGAATAATCTCAGCGGGCAAGTGGAGGTAGTCGCGCAGGTAAACAATGCCATCGTTGGTCAGGTACCAGTAGAAATGTCTCCACGCAAATGTTTCCCGTACATAGCCTCTAGATTTCAGAGAGCCCATAGCACGGATTACTTGGAGATTGGTCACGTCTCGTACTTCCAGGTGCTTGATCTGAGGCCTTTTGTCCTTCTTGGCCACCATAACGCCATCTCGAAATAATATTTCATAGATGGCTTTTAGTTCATGCATCGGCATCAGCATTCCAGCAACCATTGTGCTTTATTAAGTCAGTTGAAATATAATAGAAAAAAAAAAGTCAACCACTCGTAGTAAAGAATCCAGTGGAAAAACCAGTTGTCACGTGCTTCTCAATTCAATTTAAAGTAAGTTGAAAGATGAAAGCATTAGTTTTCTTACTGTCTCTTCCTTCGTGGTCTTGCTGATCCTTTAGTTTATTTGTGAAGAAAATTCCTCTTTTTTAAAAAAAAAAGTCAAAAAGTGTGCTGTCCCCTCTTCACTTAGAATGGCCGGGCATGGACAGTCTCAGTTCTGCCGAGAGGGCAATGACAGAATGGAAGAAAGGCAGCGCGTGTGAGCGAGGGAGGGAGTGAAGCGCACTTCGCAGTCTGACTCCACCTACCTTCTTATTCTTAGAAGAAGAAAAAAAAGTGGGCATGGAAAAAAATTCCCACTAAAACAAACAAAACAAAAAAGGGTGGGGGGAGTTGTCTCCAAATAAATCAAGAACGATTTAGACAGAGTCAAACGAGTACAGCAAAGCACGTCTATAAAAGTGTGCACAAGCACATGTTCTGCTGTTCGACTTTCAGAGAGAAACCCACCCACAGAGGAAAACACGCCTCCGATTCAGCGCACACATGCACACCTCTAGCCAGCTGACACACACACACCCCCACACGCCCGCTGCTGTCTCATCAGTCCACCGAATGTGTCAGAGAGATAGTAGTGAGGAGAAAACAAGATGACCCTCCTGGGTCGATTGGGTGCACACACACCCACGCGCGCTAGTGAAAGGGGTCGAGTTTTACACATTTCCGCATCAAGTATCACTAAATGGTTTCCACACACAAAGTCTGAGGTGTGGCTTCTTTAAATAAACAGACAAATGAGACATACATCTGTAAATTTGTGTTTTACAAGGACGAGGTACGCAATGATTCAAAAACTAAGTTTGCCTAGATGAATAACAGTGTACTTCTATTTATACGTGTCTGTATTGAGGGTGTCCAGGTCCCCATAAGAAGCACCACATGGCATTTCCTAGAGCTAAGTGTTAAACTGATGCAACAGCCTGTAAAGCAGCCTAACGTTGTGTCGCTACTTCAAACCGCTAACTTTAGAGCATCTACTTGTAAACCAGTTTATTTTTTTCTTTCTCGAAACTAAATAAAGAGCTGCGCATTATAGCGATGCCTTCTCCTGCTCTGCCTGGAACCAGATATCCGATTTCCATCCTCAAGATCCCGTTTCTCCTCTGTACATCTGTCTCCTGTTCGTCTCTCTGTGTGTCAGAGAAAGTGTCTCGTCCCCCCCAGCCAAAAAAACTGGAAGGGTAGCTGACAACTGCTGGCTCGGAGCGGAGCAGCTCGTGTTCATTCGCACAGAGAAGATGGGGATTTACTGTAAGCAGACGGCACTGGACACCAACACAGTGATCTGGTAGTAAAATTATAGTGGCGGTGAATGAGAGGCAAAGCAATAATGAAGCTCCTCCTGCTGTCTTTTTGCAAACCCCTCCATTACACATCCAAACACTGTTTTGCCTTTTGCTTACCATGGCAACAGTCAAATAAAGTGAGCCAAGTCTGAGGGAGACACGTTTTTCTCTCTCTCTCCAGTCTGCAGCACAGAACCAACAGCCAGCTGAACACACTTTTAGTTATCATAAGTTAGCTTAATTCCTTCAAGCTCCTTATTGAGCCTTTTCTTATAAAAACAATCTCTTTGACGCTGCTAGGTTGCTATTGAGTCAGACCCAGAGTTGATGCCTTAGGCCACATCCAAAAACAATCCACCTACAGCAGATATGACTTATCTTTCATAATATGCATGCAAAGGCAAAACTACAAAAGAATGGGAGGAGTAGATGAAGACAGGAATTCTCAGGTGTACTTATTGGACCAGAGAGGCATTCTGACATTGTGAAACAAGAATTTCCTCACTGACTTGTGAGACAGAGATTGCCTGACGATGAGGAAGAGGTCGAGTAGGTGAAGGGTTATAACATTCAGTTTCATTGTAGACAGGCTTGTTAAAGATTTCATACTTTATTTCGGCACATTGCTGAGCAGTAAAGTCGGTTATTTGACTTTAAAGTCCTCTGGCATGTTGTGCACAAAACTGCTTAATATCTACTTGGTTGTTAATGCAAAACTAGATGATGTGTGGACTTTGATACTTTCATATTTGAATGATACAGTGGCATCCATTGTAAACCCTGAAGTCCCCAGTGGTTAAGCTCTCTGGTTTCTATATAAAAAAAAAAAAATTAATATATGGACTGATCTGGAAAGAAATCAATGTTGAAATTCTGTGTAACAGAAAACTGATCATGCATGCAATTTATAACCGGTTTGTGTTATTTCTGTCCCATTTTGTCCTCATTCCAGTGGCAAGACAGTGAAGATGTTGTTTTGCTTGATCGGTTTTTGAAATTTACAATTCATGCAGTAATTTCGTACATCCCCATAAGGAGTATCTAAAGGGACGTTGAGGGAAAAAAAAAAAAAAAAACTTTCTCGTGCGTACCAGATATTCTCTGGTGTGCACCACATATCTCGTGCGTAGCAGATAATATCTATTGCTCACAAGATGCTGTCTGATATGGACGTGAAACTATTTGGCGCGCACAAGAAAGATCATTTATTTTTTCCTACAATGTCCCTTTAAGGCCTCCATATTGCCATGCCCACATATTGTAAACGAACAAATTTTACTTAATTATCAGCTGTTTACTGTTGTATACAGTCTATTATTGTGAGTGTTTTGGACGTTTTACACACAGGACAAGAGGTCCTGTCCACAGGATTTGTGTCTGTGTGACCTACTGGCACGGTAAATTTGAGACGTAAACACACCAGGACCCTGACAAGGACAAGTGCGGTATGCACATCATGTCTCTGCCATTGAACTTCAGCCTATGGTAGTTTCTTTAGTTGTGGGAGATATTTCAACATATGCCTTGGTGTGCTTAACATTGTGGATTGATGGCTGATTCATTGTAGGCACAACATTCTGTTCCTCTTACACACCTTCCACGGCCTTACATTGCTGGGTGACTTGTTGAAGGCTGATGGGCGTGGGATAAGGCCAGCTCGTCTGAAGATTTACAACAACCTGAGCCTGTTTAGTGTCTATCTCGTCTTTGAAGATTTACGACAGAACCATTTTATGACACTGAATAAAGCGTTGATTGTATAACCATTACTACAGCTAAAAAGCTCAGTCACAGTTTCCATCAAATGGTGTCGCATAGGCAGAATTAAGAGAAAATACCACTACAGATTGTCTATTGTAATTCCGCCAACTCCTTAGCTGTAATAGCTAGGAGAGAGTTCAAGGTGAAATTAGCAACATCGTTGGTGATCTAAAGTCATTGATTAAGAAGAAATGTCAACATCTATTAAGACTGTCAATGTCAAACACAGACAGACAGAATACTGGCTGATCATGTCAATGATCATGTTCACTGATAATTGTGGGAAGTGATCAGTAAAATCTAGGTTGAATAAAGGTTCAGATTATCTGTCCACTTCTTTTCTACATCTGTTTTAATCTGTTCAGGGTGGCTCAGTTATTACATTATACCCCCTATAAGATATGCGTTACCAATAACATTATACATTATAAACAGGTACTACAGTAACAAACGCAAACCTGAAAGAAATATGACATAATTGACTGAATAGATAAAAGGACAATGGCTTATCTGAGCGACTTCCTAGTTAGGAGTCTGCCTCTGCTGTTTCAAACCTCCCCATCTCCCAGAATAGACTTGTCACCACCAGCTCCTTGAAGATGGCAAATTGCCCAAAGTAAAGGCCCGCTGCTTGGGGTGTTCAATGGTGTGTCCTCCCCCTGACACCGAACCCAAGGCATTCCACACAAAAAATAAAGTTCAGCAGAAACGCCTTACAGCAAAAAACTTCATTGATCTACTTTCAGTAATGTCGTTTACCCAACAACAACAACAACCTAACACATTTATGGCTAAGTTTAGCCAGAAGGAAGATGAAGATTTCAGAACATGTATCTGGAATGTTATGAATATCAAAGAACTTGTAGTACAGGTGGTTTCTCAAAACTCAAGACGTATTCATACCTTATAGGCAGAGATGATAACTTCTTTTTTTTATCTCTTAAACTAATCCTGGAGAACAACTTTTGTCTTCTACCGCCATCAGCTAGCAATTTGTAAGTTGGCTAGGATAGTTCAATCATCAACATTTGGTTATAACTGAGTTGGTCAAGACATGAACATGGACAGATGTCTAAAAATCATGACTTGTACTTCTGTTGAGGTGATGAATGCTTCTGCAATGTGCAAGCGCTCACTTTTCATTCAGATGAAAAGCCTATTCTAATTTAAGGAGCCTGTCCTAAGAGTGGGACTGGTGAGGCACGTGACCCCTCCGTCCCCCGATGGGACAGGTGTTGCCCCAGACAGAACTGATGCGTGAATGTGCTAAACTTGGGGATCCTTGTAAGGAAATGTATTTTAAGCCAGGAAGGCAATTTATATTTCAGTAAAAACTCATGCAAGCTGATATAGGAAGTGACATTTTGAGGCATTTCGTTAATGGGTGCCCAAAAAAAGTCCGTTAAAAATCACTAAGTGGCGTTTCTATGAGGTAACAGGCCAAAAACATACTTCAAATAGAAACAACCCAGCAGTAGTCAGAATCATTTTCATTACATTTAAATATTATTTGATTTAGGTGACTATGAAAGTGGCTGTGAAACGTTTTGCAGTGGGTTTTCCTGCTACCTGGTACAGAGACATTTAACAAATGTCCAAAAATGCTCCTATATGTGATGTGATGTTGGCTTCAAAGTTGACCAGCATAAAACAGCTACACTTGTTTTTCACCCCAGTGTTGATTCTCTGGATAAAACTTATATTTTCTAGTGCATGTGTAGCTTGTAAGTGAGAGACTGCTTTGTTTTTGTTTTTGACCTCCCAAAAAAAAACAAAAAAAAACATCTTTGAATCCAACTAAACATATTAGCAGACAGGCAACTAACGTCCTTCAATGAAGATAAAGTGGTTCCTGCGCTGTCAATCAATCTAGTGTACTCACTGCTAAATGTGATAATGGGGGAGAAACAACTTACCATTACAGGAAAACTGTTTATCTGCTATTATTGTCGCTATGCTAGTTAGCATTAGCATTCAAAACAGGCTGCGCCAGCTGCAGCATACCAGGAAACAACACAAGATTGTGATTGACGCTGCTGCCTCTGATTGGCTGTTTCTGGTACTGGGAGCACTGGAAGACAATAGAGGAGCTAATGTTTTTTTCTCAGATTATCTCTCTCAAACCAAACTGTCATGACGTAGTGACAGTTTCAACAAATATGTGAAAAAAATGTAAATCTTTTTTTTTTTTTTTTTACAAAAGTTACATTTTGCAGCTTTAAGGAAGAGCTGAATCCAAATGCACATGACACTTGTATTTAAAACCACATATCAATGTTGCTGCTACTACATGCTCATTTCTCTTGGTCTATCACATCAAATCACGTGAAAATAAATTGAATTTATCTGATCAATTTTTACAAAATGTGAAACAAGGGACATGGCTACTTTTGCACAACACTATTACAAAACTTTGACCTGACTATTGTAGGACCGTCACACAGTCAACACAAAGCATTCATCCCAACGGGTCTGCATGAACATGACGCCAAGATAGGACTTTAAACAGGGAGAGACGTTAGCCTTTGAAACACAAGAAGAGTAAAGCATTAGCTTCTGCTATAGACTGACCCCTATCTACCCTTGGGTTAATTGCATTGATCTATCCAGCTAGTCTAAAAACTAATACTATCTCTCTATATGACTGTCGGTTGGCAAGCAAGAGTCTGCACAGTCACAAGCATTTGGGCAGCACATGGTTGGCAGAAGACCCAGATGCTGCTAGCATAAATTTTGGCTTTAGAGATGTTTAGGCACTATGAACAGGCAGAAGAATTATGACCAGAAGAGACAAATAAAGCTCTCTCAATGCAACTGTAAATCGTTAACCGTGGTATGGCTCCAAACAAAGCAGCACTGTCTGACAGGAGGCGGTGAAAGAGGTGTCTTTGGCATTTCTCACTCTGTTGCAAGGAGAAATAATCAACTCTTGGACGGCTGAAAATGAAAACAGAAAGCTAAAAAGGCCGGAGGAAGTTTTACTCCGCTGCTAAACACTCTGAAATCAATCAAACCACTGAAGGATCTGCTCCTGTTGTTCTGCCAAGCTAAGCTTTACTTGTCTCATAAATACCTTTAGAGTTACTTGAATGTTTTCAGTGCAACTTTGGAGCAAGACAAGCGTTTTCTCCCGAAGAAACGTCCGCGTAACTATTACTACTGAGAAAAGAGGGAAAAAATGGCAATGTGGCGTTGTATGGAAAGGATTAAGCTTCAGTTTTTGTAACATGAAGCTGAAATTGACGTCAGAAGAAGAAGAAGAAGAAGTGATTGGTGTATGAGCGGAGAATAAAAGCAAGTTCAGCTTTCTGCCTTTTTTATTTGTGTTCCCAATGTTTAATGTCTGCAAACTCAGACCTAAAAAAATCACTAAGCTCAACCAAATGGACAACATGAAGCAAATTTTAAAAACTCAAGAGAATTGCAAGAATAGGTGAAGTCACTGACATCTGTACAGTATAGTTACAGCAGAAATTCAGAAAACATGGAACAGCCCTGCGACATGTTGCATCAATGGATCATCCAGGAGGTGGAAAAAGAACGAAGAAAAACATCTGTGGCGCAGGTGTCACTTTTCTTCAGCGAAGGTCCGCATTTCATGTTTCAACAACGTATAAAAAACACTGGCAAAAACAAAACCTTGGAAAAATGTTTGATGGAGCCGTTAAATCTGATCTGTAGGAGAAAATCCTGAAGGAGATCGTGCCGCTGCTCAATTTAGCTCAAGCACACTTGGAATAGCCAACAGACCAAATCTTAGAAACACACCAGCACCTTTAAAAAGAAAAACCAAAAGCCCTTTGGGTGGCCTACCGAAAGCTTGCAATTAAACTCCACCGAGATGCTTTGACACATGCCGCCGAGGCGTTGAAATTCACCATTGTGGTTGAGTTAAAACTATTTTGGCCAGGTTAGGTTTTGAAAGCAAGTTGGTTTAGGTGGTTTTAATGAAGGAAAACTTGATATTGAATTTGATTGGAAATTTTGAAGAGTGTCAAAGCAGAAACAACCCCGTCAGGTGAACACGGAGGGTGGGAATACTTTCTCCACTGCTCTGTTAACTCCTGGCGCTACAAGACACGGATCACAATGACTCTCCTTTTCTAGAGTGGAAAGAAATTCCATCACAGATTCATCATCATCAAAAAAAAAAAAAAAAGAAGCTTGAGAACTCAAGGTTTGCCAAGTCTCGTTCATTCTTACTTAGTGTCACTGACTGCTGAAGTGTCCAGGTGTATTCAACCGTGCAA
Organism: Brachyrhaphis roseni; assembly: GCA_903066815.1. NCBI lineage: Eukaryota > Metazoa > Chordata > Actinopteri > Cyprinodontiformes > Poeciliidae > Brachyrhaphis > Brachyrhaphis roseni. The sequence continues at coordinate 5,420 of CAEFZY010063962.1, read as the reverse complement.
GACCCCCACCAGCCTTTAAAGCTGGACTGCAGCCCACCTGCTAGGAGTTAAAGTAAAGGCTGAGAGTCAGCACAAATGGAAATCTTCCACCCTTCGACTATTTAAAGCCATTATCCCCCACTTACAGTCTTTCCTCCGGAATATTGCACAAAAGCCAAATATCTCTTTTCTCCCCCCACCTTCCATTTTAACATGAACGTAATTGAAGTCAGACCTCGGTGGTAAATTCCACAAACAACTGGTGAATACAATAACACTTTGTGCTGTAAACAAGTTCCAGCAGTTGGATCCGGACAGAAAATCCGAACCAGCTCTCATGTTCTCTCTCTCCTGCTCTTTTCTGCGAGAGAGCCGCGCATTGGCTCGGGCTGAAACGGCGCTGAGGGATCGGGGCTTGGCGAGGGAAAGAGAGAGAGAGAGAGCGAGAGCGACAGAGAGAGAGAGAGAGAGAGAGAGAGAGAGAGAGAGAGACGCCTTGCGCCATTTGGAAGTCAGTAGGATTGCAGTGCGGTTGCACAAGATGAGTCACAATTCTGCCAAATTCATGTTTGGTTCCTTAGAGAGCAAATTGTGAAAGAAATGAAAATTGTCGCCTGCAAAAATAAAAATATATAAATAAAAAGATCACATCCCTTCTGTGTGACCAATCCTGAGAATTGCTCACTTCCATGCGCTTACCTTTCTTAGGACTGAGCCAGAACCGATCTCCTAGTGGATCTCCGCTCTCCCACCAGCTCTGAACTGACATTTTTCTGCAAAAAAAGGCGCCTCCGCAACTTTTCCACCACGCTGCTAACTGCTGCTTCTGTTCACCCTAGTGAGACCCACCTTGCCCGTCCAATGGATGCGCAAAAATGGGATTAAAAAAAAGTGCAGAAGTAGGGAGTTGTTTTCAGGGTGTTGAGGGAGAACGACTGTTTTTGAGAAAAAAGAGAGAGAGAGAGAACAATGGAATCTTTTCATCTCTGTCCCCAGAAACGCAGAGGAACATCTACGCCATAAATCTGAGGCCCATGCCGGGCCGGACACATCCTTTCTGCTGCCCTGGATACCCCGCACCGCGTCCCCATGCATCTGAAGGAACCCACGCTTCGCTCTGGCACCGGCGACTGGACGCCACACACTGGACTCTTTGTTCACAAAAGACGGCGCAAGATTTCAGACCGGGAGATTAAGAGGAAGAGTGTACAATGGAGGAGAAGTAGAACAAAGGAACCAAATAGAGATAGAGAGAAAGCAAAACAAAGAAGCAAAGGCCTCGGTGCGCCACCGAGGAACTGGAATATACACCCATCAGCAGCTCTGAGCCTTGTTTGTTGTTTTCTCATTCCTCAGGTTTATGGGGCATAATTAAGTGTTTTGCTAAGTAAAAAAAAACCCACTGAGTTCATTTAAAATTGGAGTTAGGTATAAACAATACTAATGAAAACTCCAATTGCAGATCTTTGGTAGAGACGTCATTAGTTTGCAAACAACCTACAGCAGAGTGAGTCCCAGTGCCTTCAGATAACATTTATAGCTGCGTGTTGCAACCACAAACCTAAATGCATCTCATGACGATTTTATGTGATGCACCAACTAGAAACTCTTGCACACTTTTTTCCTCTAAAATCACTCATTTGTTCTATTAATCTGAATATGCCATTTTTAATCATTACTGTACTGTACAGCCAATTAGAATTTTCAAGTTATATATATAATATAAGACGATAACATATTTATTTTCTATTCTACCATAAGGTAGTGCATAATTTTTACGTAGACTGAAAGCATTTCATGGTTTTCAAATTACTTTGCAAATAAAAATCTGGAAAATGCGGAATGCATTTATTTTAACCCCCTTGGGGAAAAAAGGAGCCATCTTTCACTGCATATGCAGCTGCTCGCTTTCTGCTTCAAGAGACTAAAGTCTTTGCACGTTCGTCTTTGTCGTTCAAATAAAAGCTCAGTTGGATTGAAAGGAGAACCTCATGTTGCCACAGATTCTCCATTGGATGCAGGTCTGCGCTTTGACTAGGCCATTCTACTGTAGCTGTGGCTGTAAGTTGAGGGATTGTCCTGCTGCAAGGTGAACTTTCACCCCAAATTTGAGCCTGGTGCCAGCCCCCAGGTGAGTAACAGGGTAGAAGGTTTGCAATTATGCTGCTCATAGTTCATATAAACCATGTATCATTTTCCTTTATAAATATTGACCAGTTGGTGTTACTCAAACACATAACATACCAATAAAATACTTTAATATTAATGGTTAGAACTTGGAAAAAACTACAGACCCGTTCAATGAATTAGAATATTGCTAAAAAGTCCATTTATTTAAGGAACTTTCTCCCAAAGTCAGGGGTCTGCAACCTCCGGCTCTGGAGCCACAAGTGGCTCTTTGGACCTTCCACAAGTTATTAACAAGACAGATGATATTTTAAACTTCATGCTTAATATCAAAGGTGGGTTTTTAGTTTTGCAGTTGACTCATGCAGTGAATCACACTAAAAGATCCAGTAATATGTTTCTAGATTTGATTTTTACATGTAGAACCATTTGCATATAGAAAAAAAACCTTTTCTATAAAAAAGAATATTTTTGAGCGACAGAAGACAAAAATTTAAAAATTTTGACTTTTCAAACTTTTCTGGGTTTTTTTCCAAATAAATTTCTAAATTTAATCTCAAATTATTATTATTTTTTAAAATTCTTTTAGATTAATCTCAAATGTTTGATTTTTCAGAAACCTCCTTGTTAATGTATACATTAAAAAAGAAAAAACTGCACTTCCTAGCCCTAATATGCCATCGTAGATTTTTTTGTTACTATGTTGGACTCTACTTGCTTTTTTAAAAAGTTTATCACATAATTTTCTGTCCCATTGAAAAAAAAACAATCCATCCTTTTTTTTTGTTAAATTTTATCTTTATCTTCATTTTAAGTCCTAAAAATAGAAATAAAAGGCAGTTCTTTAAAATGACACAAATTTCCGATAATAGGATAACAGATATCAATCTAAAAGCTGTCCTGTCCAAAAAAAAAAAAAAACTGCACCATTTGCAGCTCTAAATGAGTTTTATTTGGCTAAAAGTGACTCTTCAGGTTGTAATGTGTTTCTGCCCAAAGTGAAACGCATTACACTGAAGTCATCTGGAAAAACGAGACTCATCGGGACATATATTCTAGTTTATTGAAAACAATTGTACATAGAAAAAAACCCTATGTTTTGAGATAATTACATGGAATTATCTCAAAGGATAATTCCATGTAAATCATATCTAAATAGAAATAGAGGCTGGCCCGTACAAAATGGAGCTTCACTCCGGGTAGTGAGGAAAGTGTAAAATGGCTGCAGGGTGTGCCCGCTCTGCCAGTAGCTGCCAACAGGGGCCGGCCCCTCTGTGCCAATCAGAAACACAGAAACTAACACATCTGTGCAACTAAAACACATTCAAACTATGCTTTTTTTTTTTTTTTTTTTCCTTATTTGTGTGTGTGTGAAAAAGGAAGTACTTAAATAGTTGTCCCTATGAGTCATCATCTGCAATTACACTTGGGAGCGGTCATACTTTGGTTGCTGTAGCAACACAGCCCACAGGTTAGGCAAATAATATGCCCCGCCGTCCACGGCTGAGGGCCTTGCAGGGCATGTGCGCCGTTGCTGCTGCCAGGGGCAACCGGCAATCAAACAACAAAAACCCGATACAAGATCCAGACGCTGCGCCACGTTTGTGGACATTTGCATTGTAACCTGAAGAGGCTGCGGGCTTTAATTTTAGTCAGAGATCCTGATGAGCAGCTGATTAATCGGAGGCAAACAGAATGCAGGTGCGTTCGTCGCTCAAACTAAAGTTAAGATCCCACACATGCACACCAGGAGGATAGATTTACTATCCTCGAACCCAGAAAACCCTCCCTGTTCTGGTGAGGATGAATCAGATGCATTCCTTCTGTCCTCGGAGCGAAACAGAAAAACTGACTGAAAACTGTTGTCCAAAAAAAAAGTCATACAGTAAAGTACCTAAATGAGTAAGCAGAGAAAAGGGCCTTTCTGCCACAGCTCTGGAGTCGAGTTACAGACAGCAGCGACTCCCAGCCATCATCTGTGTCTTCCACCAATGAGCTATTTCTGTGTTAAACCAACCATGAGAGGGTTCTTGTGACTCTTTAGTGAAAAAACATAAAAAACGACAGCAGAAAAAAAAAAAAAGAACAAGGGTCAGTTAACTTCTTGAGTCCAAGCTCTAATCGGTGTATTTGGAGAAAAAATTACAAAGACAAAGAATAACAGGAGGTAACAGTTAGGTTTTCAGATAGGGGATAAGCGGGGAACGATCGCTCCTTGAAATCCGGTCATTCAGGCACACAGAGGTGAAGTCGCCAAGAACAGACGGCTTTCAATTCACCCGGTTATCTGCCGAGAGAAATCAATGCAACAGGCCATGTGCAGCGATGAGTGATGACAATGTGAATGCTTGCGCAAAGACTTTGCTCAATTTCGCAAGATGTTCTCAAGCAAGGCCTCGGGAATGATGCAGTTATTTAGCACCGCTGCAGCAGGACTGTATAATTTGTAGAGTGGGAACACACCCGGCATGCTGTTTCATGTAGTGGATGCTAAGGAGAAGATATTTTATAGCCTGGTACCCAAACAAAAACAGGGCGGAGAGACACGAGGAGCAGCGATGGAATGCTATCAAAAGGCACATAACTTGATGGACATAGCTGTGTGATTTAACACCTGACTTGATTGGTGATTGGCAGTCGTAAACTTAAAATCAGATTTTTTTATTTTTTTTTTCCCCCTTGAACCGTGAATACATCAGATGTAACAGGTTGCCGTGACATAAACGCTCCTATACAAAAGGACACAAACGTTTTGTGAAAGTTGCTGCTTTTTAACAGTAGAGGAGATTTAGGCAAATAAAACAAAGCTGAACACGTCACAGCAAAATCTTTAAAACCAGCAGATAAATCAACTTATGTCATAAAACTTCCTGCATTTAGCAGTGGGTGACGCTAATTCAACAGAGAACATAGGCTAAGTTAAGCTAACCATGCAAAGTCACTGTATTTTTTTATGTAACCCTGAGTTTATGTATCTGAGACATAAAGTCTACTCTTTATGGGTGACCTTTTCTAAATATACAGTGCCTATTTAGGTTTCAGTTTTTGCAAATTCACCAATTCAGAAATTTTTCTGTGGAGCAGAACTCCAAGTTACGTTTTTGTGGGGAAAATCCTATCCCTTTCTGTCTGCTGCGCGCCTGCGCAATTGCGCACTGCTCGCACATTCTCTGCGCACAATAAAATCTATGCAGCGCATAAAATAAAACCCAGCGTAAACTATACATTGAGCTCAGACATCAGTTTTGACCAATGACGAATAACAATCTAACTCAGTGAGTCACAGGTGTCCAGCCAATGATACGATACGGTTC